>JAJPUD010001402.1:405682-443441 GCA_023553655.1 Myrmecobius fasciatus | reverse complement strand
TCCCCACCCCTCCCTCAGGAAGTCCACTACATGTTAATTATGTTAAAATACTTGACAAATCGAATATATGTATACATATTTCCACACTTATCTTGCTGTGCAAGAAAAATCGTATCTACAAGAAAGAAAAAAAAATCTGAGAAAGGAAACACAATGCAAGCAAACATCAATAGAGAGCATGAAAATGTTATGTTGTGGTCCACATTTCATATCCCTCTCTCTGGGTGTATATGGCCCTCCTCACTGAACAACTGGAACTGGTTTGAAACATTTCATTGTTGCAGAGAGCCACGTCCATCAGAATTGATCATCATACAGTATTGTTATTGCCATGTACAATGATCTCTTTGTTCTGCTCATTTCGCTCAGCATCAGTTCATGCAAGTCTCTCCAGGCCTCTTTGAAATCATCCTGCTGGTCATTTCTTATAGAACAATAATTTTCCATAACATTCATATACCATAATTTATTCAGCCATTCTCCAATTGATGGACATCCATTCAGTTTCCAGTTTCTAGCCACTACAAAATTAATGTGTAGTCTAAGAATCAAGAAAATTAAAAGTTGAATAAAGTAGACTGCATGACAACTTTTGGGAGGGAAGTCTTCATATAGATCTCCAAGCAGGTCTGGGACTACACGTGAGAAATAGACAAAGTTTGTTTTTAATGACTTTTTGTACTCCCTCTCACCTCTATTCCAGCAGAAGCCTAATGTTCTTTAAGAGTCCATGAACTCCCTTTTCCTGTTTCCTACCCAAAATTCTATCTCCTTTAAATTACCTCATATTTAGGGCCTTCTTTTTAAATTCATTTTTGTCAGGAAAGTCTATGTGTGTTTCATGTTTAATTTCCTGAGGGCTTTTGTCAGATGATTGCAATGCTGTTTTCTAATTAATTATTTCATAACTTCACTGCTACTAGCTCTATGTTTTATCCAGAAGGTACAGAGGGAACAAAGTCTTTAACAACAAATTTCAGGCACTATAGTTAAGCCCATGAAATGGTAAAAGTTTTGAGGTAATAAAAGTTCTACTCCTTGAAGACTTATTTTTGAGAATTTTTAGTTCATCTTAGTTTTTCTCTAAGAATCCTCCCTCATTACTTGCTTTTTTTTTTACCAGTTATGTGTTTCTAATAAATGTTCTTTCTTTATTAATTTACTTTTGAATATTATTTTATTATACTTTATTATCTCTGTTTCTTATTATAGACGTGTTAAATCACTAACTTTTATTAAATCATTTATTATTATTGTTATTAATTTCAAAAAAACCAGCAAACTCCTATGTACCAAATCATTTCACTGTAGAATTCTAGGAAGGAAGTTTTGAAGAAAGCAAGAGCCATGAAAGTCAATTTAGTTCATTTAGGATATTTTTTTCCTTTTTTGCTACTGGGCCAAATATTAACACAACTTCACTTTTGCACATTTGTATTAAATTTTTTCAGTATTACTTATTTTAATATTTCAACAATGTCATTTTATTAACATGGGTATCTTTTAACTGATACAGATCTTTGCCTCCATCCTACATACTCTAGATCACTATAAGTTGCTGTAACCAAGCAAATCCATTCCTTGACAAACTTTTGGTAAGACATATCTCTGATTTAAACTAAATTGGTCCTTGGACGTCAGAGACAAAATCCATTATCAGGTCAATAAAAACTTTTCCCATGGCAGTGTGATATTTAAAAGTTTGAGAGATGTAGTTTCTATGTAATTTATCAAATAATTAATTAGCATGTTATCAGTAAAAGAAGTCAATGGCATCCTCAAATGTTAAAGACCCCTCATGTTGGTAGACTCAAAGTTTATATACCTGTGGATGAAAGGATGTTCCTATGGGTGGTAATCAACTGATTGGTTACCAATTAATGAGAGAATGAATATTACAATGAGAGGCTGGGTTATATTCCAATGAGAGTCTTGGTGGCATGTGATGTGAATCACCCAAGCTTTAGTCAAAAATACTTATCAATTTCTGTATCACCCATCAGACAAAGGAAAAATACACATTTCCCCAGACTTGTCTGAATAAACACAAAGAGTAGGAATCCACAGTTTTTGTTCAAGATTTCCCACATTGATTGATTTCTGAATGAGGCAGGAGAAAAGGGGGAAAACCTTGGCCCTAATTCAATATTAGATACAAGCGAGAAATAATCATTTCTCTCAGCAGGCTATGCCACTGTTTGTTTTCATGCATGAATACGTGGTAATGTCTTTATCTCTCCAGTGCATGGCTTGGACAGCCAGGAAATCTAAGTAGTCTTAGGATTATATTGCCCAATGAAATAGGGTCTAGAAAAATCACACTAAAACCTCAAACAAAGTAGACTCATAAGACTACTAAACCTGGCAAATTCTTACTTTGGTGGTACAAAAACAAAGATAGAAGTATGCAAAACAAACATAGAAATCATTACATTATAGAAGATCAAGGTATAACAAGATCATATTAACCATAGTTACCTAATAAGATAGCATTCAGTATAGCAAGTATTAGGTAATGATTATATCATATCACATATCACTGAGCAAAACTAGATTTCATGAGAAACAAACAAAAAATGCTAGAAATGGTACTTCAAGATAACTTCCTTGTCTTTTTAGTAACAGAAATTTCTGATGCTGGCTTTGAAGTAATTTCTAGTTATAAGTTAATAAATGTTTATTGAATCAAGCTAAAATGAAATGTCTTAAACTGGATACTATCTTAATTAGGAGCCATCTGTCCTATTCCTTAAAAATACTATGCCATCATCAACTGGGATTATACATCTAACATAAGAACTAATGAAGAGAAATATAATTTCTATAAGGAATTCAAATACTATAGTCATTTCCTAATTACCTACCTTCTCCCACAAGTGCACGTGTAACAGATTCATTCATTCCCTTTGCACTCAGCCATAGTCTCCTATCTACCACTGTATACTTCTTTTTCCTCATGTTTCTTTCCTAAGTACTAATTTACAACATCTCTTATATTGGCCATTGTTCTAAATTAATTAATCAACTAGCATTCCTTAAAGCAGCTATTATGTGCTAAGCACAATACTAAACAGATGGAATACAAAGTAAGGTTTTGAGAAAGCTCATAGTCTATTGCAAGGGAAAACACTCAAACAACTATGTACTAATAAAACATACAAAATAAACTGGGGGGGGAGTCTCAAAGGCAAAGCATAGAAATGAAGAAAGACTAGGAAAAACTTTTTTTGTAGAATGTGAGACTTGAAGGAAACCAGGGAAATTATGTGGGAGGAGATGAGGAGACAGATAGTTCTAGGTATGAGGTTCATAGTTCATTGATAGTTCAGGTTTCAATCATGTCTGACTTTCCCTGACATTGTTTGGGGTTTTCTTGCAAAGATGCTGGAGTTTTTTAATATTTTCTTCTAAAATTCATCTTACAGATGATAAAACTGAGGCAAACAGGGTTAGATGACCTTCTCAGTCACCCAGCTGGTCAGTGTCTGAGGCTGGATTTGAACCCAGGAAGATGAGTTATCCTGAGCCCAGACCTGGGATTCTATGCATTGTGCTATCCAAGCACAATGGTATGTGGGGATAGCTGGTGAAAATGCATCAGGAGATAAGAGTATCAGTATCATATGTGTGGAATAGTAAGGAGGCTAGTGTCCTTAAATCACACAGTATGTGAAGGTGATTAAGGTATAAGAAGACTGGAAAAATGGGAAGAAGCCAGATTATGAAAGACTATGAGAAGATGAAAGCTAAATACCAAGGTGATATCAGTGTCAGAAGAGATGAAAGGGAAATATTCAAGAGATATTATGAAGATGAAATTGACAGGCCTTGGCAACAGAATGGATATGGGGTGAAAGAGTGAGAAATGAAAAGCAGAAAATGACACTCAGGTTGTGAACCTGAGGGTACTGGGAGGATGGTGGTATTCTCAAAAATAATAGGGAATTTATGAAAAAGAGACCATTTGGGACCTGCCAGCTACTTGGATGGACTTACACGATACTTGAAGAACTGTCTCTTTCTCTTGCTATTTTCTTAGAGACATTCTTAGAGACAGATGGCTAAGATGCTGGCTGCTTTGGGCAAACCTCATTGGAGAATACTATAAGAGCTGGAGCCAATCTGTGGAACCAGTTTAAGGAATACTAAAATGTTCAGGAGAAGGGAAGAAAGGAATGTGAAGACAGGTGTAAGTTGAAATGAGACTAAGGTGAAAGTCATGGCAAATGAAGGAAAAACAATTTAATAATCGTAGCATAGGGAGGGGAATCCTGCTATGGTTAGTTAAAGGTAGGTCTTGTGGAAGATTGGTCTGATGAAAGATTAAAAGCATTATCCAATGATTGGCTGAAGATCATTCTTTTCCAATCAAGCATTTGAAAGACAGAAAGATACATATAAATTTAAGGAAATATTTAAATCTGTAGATTTAAATTCAGATTTAAGTCAGATTCCTAAGTCTTCAAAACTTTCTGAAATACCTTTCCCTCTCGGGATCCACATGTGCAAGAATGTGTGTGGCAGCCCTTTTTGTAGTGGCTAGAAACTGGAAACTGAAGGGATGCCCATCAATTGGAGAGTGGCTGAATAAATTATGGTATATGAATGTTATGGAATATTATTGTTCTGTAAGAAACGACCAACGGGAAGATTTCAGAGAGGCCTGGAGAGACTTGCATGAACTGATGCTGAGTGAAATGAGCAGAACCAGGAGATCATTATACACAGCAACAACAATTTTACATGATAATCAATTCTGATGGACATGGCTCTCTGCAACAAAGAATTGTCTCAAACCAGTTCCAATTGTTCACTGAAGAAAACCATATACACCCAGAGAGAGGGATATGAAATATGGACCACAACATAACATTTTCATGCTCTCTATTGAGGTTTGCTTGCATTGTGTTTCCTTTCTCTGATTTTCTTTTTTTTTCTTGTAGATAGGATTTTTCTTGCACAATTTGTCAAGTATTTCAACATTATTAACATGTAGTGGACTTCCTGCCATCTAGGGGGGGGAGAGGACTGGGGGTAAAATTTGTAATGGAAAGCTTTGTAAAGATCAATGCTGGGGAACTACCCATACATATGTTATACAAATAAAAAGCTTTAATTAAAAAAAATACCTTTCCCTCTCTTCTGCTTATTAAAATCCTACTTGTTTTTCTTAAGATTCAGCTCAAATCTCACTTCCTTCAAGAAGTCTTTCCTGATTTCTAGCCAACCACACCAGTCTTCCCTTCTCTCAATTCCCATTTCATTTATTAAATGCAGAAATAATTTTGATACTTAGTCATTTGCTCCAGACATCATTATACATTTGATATGTATAGATGTCCTCTACCAAACTAAATTCTTAGACAAATAATAATGGACTCCACTTGTCTACAAGGTTGACAAAGCACTTTCTTCCCAATAATCCTGAGATACAGGCAAAATTTGCCATCATCATCATCATCCTTTTTATTTTGCAGTCATTCTATAGTGATGATAGAATAAACTATATAAACAATGGCTTTTTATCTCATTGCCTGCTCAAGAACTTTACCATTTCTGAATTGAGTGAAAAATGTGCAGAATGTAAGATTCTACCGTGCTTACTATTTATAATGAAAAAGCAATCAACTTGGTGGAACAAATGGCCATTTTAAAGGTTCTTTTCCACCAAGGAGTCTGAATAGAGAAATCTTTTTTTTTTTTTTTAAACTGTACCAGTGACTTCACTGCTACAGGTCAACTCCTAATGAGGAAATCCCCTACCAGTGAGGATTAGCAACTACTTGGCAATTTAAAAGTCTTAAGAGAATTCCTGGGCAATGAAATATTAGGTGGGATTTGAGCCCAACCTAATTTCTGACTCCAAGTTAGTGCTCTACTCATTATGCCATGTCACTGTTATTATACATTATATAAACATATATGTATAATTACAGATTTTATAATTCAGAAATTCCCGTATCTGAATATTAAATACATATGTTATGTGTGTGATTCTCAAATATTTTATTATTTCATTTCATTTGATTTATAAATATATGAATTATGAAATCTACAATTGCTATAGAAGTTCAGAGAAGGAAGAGAGTGCTTCAGATTCAAGTGTTCAGGGAAACCTTTAAAAAAAAGATTTTATACACAACTAATGTACTTCCAGCAAGATGGTAGTAAGTGGCTATGTAAAAACTCAAAATCCTTTAAAAATATACAAAATTGGTTAAGCAACAAGACAATTAAAAAAAGAAGAGAAAGGAACTCTCATCACAGGAAAAAAAATTGATTTTTCAATATAACGAATCTTTCACAGTCTTACTCCAACCAGCCTTCCCAGGCTTAATGTACATTACTTTCCTTCTTGCACACTAAGGTCGAATCTGTTACTGTCTCTTTTTGTTGCTATTTTCTTGGAGATATTCTCCATCATGTATTCAATTTCTCCTACTGTGCTATTTGCTTTTTAAAAAAAATACATTAAGAACTCTGGTTTTCGGAATTTGTTTCTAATTTCTTCTTTTAGGAGATTTATTTCTCTGATCCCTAAGGAATCCACAGGACTCTCCTTGCCTTTCATTAGTTAATACAAGTTCATTTCCTTTCACATTACTATATTTGTGTCTAGTGCTTTGATTTCCTTTTAATATTTTCTGTCTTTATGATCCCTTCAGTCTTAACTGGTAATGGGCTTATTTTTCAATTGGGCTCTCTCTCTTGTCTAGTGCTTCAGTTTTTCTCTTATATTCAAAATTACTCAACTCTGGGAATCTTTACTCTTCAGTGCCACTTACTTTCCCACTATTCCATACAAGCTTAAAATTGGGAAGCCTCAGTCTCCTCACACTGGGGCAAATGTTAGTAGGACTTGGTCCAGAATCTTGAATGATTCAACCCAAACAGACTTCTAGTTCCCTATCCATCAGGGCAAGAACTGTTTCTCCTCTCATCTGTAGTTTTAAGCATAACATAGAATATATTTTCTACCTTTCATAGCACTTCCATTTCCCCTTTCACCTTTCTTCAAGTAGTTAGTAAGAATCAGTAGCTGTACCTTCTTCCACAGTAGAATCACTGTCCCATAGTCACATTCCTACAACTGGACAAGCTTCCTTGTAATACTCAAGGCAGATGCATGGAATCCTTTGAGAGCAGGGATACTGGATAGGTGGCTCAAAGCATTCAGGTGCTCCAGTGTCATTCAATGTTTTTTTAATCTAGTGTAGAGGGTTCTATATTCTTATCTTGTGAACTCAGCTGGAATTATACTATATCTGATACATAATTTCTTTCCTTTGAGGTTTTAAGAATGGTGAATTTTGTAGAAAGCAATTATTCAGTCATCTTTCTAGTCACACAATTTGGTCCATTATATATAGAATATGTCACATTACAAGGCATGATACTTCAGAGAGGTCACATGGTCAGGATTAAAGACACTAGATTTGGAGTCAGAAGACATGGATTAAAATCCCAGTTCTGCTAGCTGTTATTGGTATGACCTCCAGAAAATTATTTAAATGAATGGCATAACACTTCTTATATATCTTCAAGTTCTAAATTCATCAACCAATGACCTACCATGAATTACAAAAGGGAAACATGAACAATGAATGCTGACAACCAACTACTCACCTCAGAAAGTAATATGGTGTAGCAGAAAAAGTTCTAGATTTGTAGAATGAGAAAGACCCAAGCTATTGTGTGACCTTTCTGAACATCAATCACCTCATTTATAAAATTGGGATAATAATACTTGAAGTAACTACCTCACAGGATTGTCGTAAGGATCAAATTATGTAAAGGACTTTGTAAACTTTAAAGAACTGTAAATATTATTATCATTAAAATGAAAATATCAAACAGGAAAAAATAAAAAGTCAAATTAATCCTTCATGGCTAGAATAATTTAGATGTCTCTTGGGATTTAACTGGGGAGGCATGAAGGGGAATTAAATTTGCTACTATTTTGAAAATGTTCATGAACTGATTCTGCAAAATAATTAAAGAATGTGCTTGATGGAATACTGAGAACCCTCTAAACATCAGCTTCCCATCTTCCCATTCCCAAAAATCAATCAAGAAATATTTATTCATTACTTTCCTCCTATGTACTCAATAATACTAGGTACCAGGGAGAAATAGATAATGATTGTTTTTGCCTTCAAGGAACTTCTAAATCTTACTAAAGAAATGAAAAAAAAATTAAAGAAATGGCCATACACAAGAAATATAGGATGATATATAATTAAGTAACTAATTATATAGACCATAAAGGATAAATCAAAATGAAATAGAATGCCTAAAGCAAACTTCATGGAAAGGGCAGGATTTAGAGACTAAATTATGTTATACCTCTTATCCTCTCCTGGTGGTGAGAAAGAAACAAAATCTCACCTGAATCAAGGTTTATATGCATTTCCACATCAAAGTATGAATCTAGAGGGCCCAGGGATCTATTCTATCTTTATAAAGTTGTTTTCTAAATTCTTCACTAAAATCTAGTTAGCACAAAAAGTGTCTTCCAAAAATGAGGATTTTTCTATGCTTAATTTCAAATCACAATGAGATTAAACAATTGAATCAAGCTTTTTCATTAATGCCCTCTCATGATGAGCCAATTAAGACTCCCATGCTCCTCTATTTAATCAAGTTGCAAAATGACTATGAGCCAATTTTACATTCTATACAATTCATAATTGTATTTGTTTTAAGTAACTTGTTCAAAATATTGTATCTTTCTATAACTTGTCCATTTTGGATAAATATCAATCATGTACATCACACTTTAAAAAGTACTATTTATATGTAAGCACCCAACAAATAGTATCTTCTAATCCTCAAAAATAAGTTTTCTTGGTGAATTTTTTAAAAAGGATTTTATGTCCACAACTTTAATCTTTAAAAACTATAGTGACATATAAATTAGCAACAAATATTAGCAATATATTAGTATGATTATTATGTATTTATTAGTATGATTTTATTTAGTATATTAAAAATGGCAACTAAATTAGCAATATGTATTATTAGAAATAAATATTTTATTAGCAATAAACTAGACCATGAAAACCATCTAAAACAAATTTGTACCTCTAATATTGCATTTTCTTATCTTCTACAAAATTATGCTATAATTTGAAATATCTATGGGCCTTGGGGAATGACTATAAAAGGGCAGAGCTTAAGTTAAGGACTTAATCACTACTTATTTTTAAGAGAAAAAAAGTACTAGTTCTTTCATATGACTATGGTTTTTTTTAATTAATTATGAATATAACAAATGTAAATATTTCAATATACAAAGAACAGAAAAAAGTTGTACATGAAACTGTCAGCTTGTTAATTGCTTTTTAAAAAAAGGGTATATTCAATTTTGTATAGTGATAAAACTTTGAAGTTACTTCTGTGTATTTTTTAATGTTTCATTGATTCTCTTTTCTTTTTATGTACCTTTATCACTACCTACAAACTTTACTCCCTACTCCCAAATAGAAGCCCTTCATTTTAACAGCAAACCTAGGATTCACTTTCCTGTAGGAAAGCATGCCTATATAATGATCTTGAATAATTAAATGATTAAAAGAGACAGCACACAGTGAATTCTCCAAATTAACAGATGATGCTAAATCTTTCACACAGGGAAATAACAGGGTGAAAATACCAACTTCAGGTATATGTCACAAAGTGAGATGAATGGTCCTAAAAGTGGAAGATGAGATTTAATCTAGGCAAATATAAATTACCTTGGAAAAATAATTTAAATTATACTTCTAAGATAATAAGATTCAGAGTTATCAGCTGTGGACCCAAGAAAGCAATCATAGAATCACCATTTTCTAGAGATTATACCTGGTTTTCACATATGGATAACTACAAAGATGAGCAATACTATCTGTAAGGATGAAAGCTAAGCAGAATATGAGTAACATCTACAATATCATGGATGGCATGGAAAGGGTGAATGCAGACTTGTTCATCAAATTCCAGAACACTAGAATCAGGGTTATCCTCTTGAAAAGAGGTAGGTTTCAGGCAAACAAAAGGAAGCACTGCCTTATATAATAGGTAATAAACATAAAAATAAAAGTACTACCTCGAGAAGTTGTGCAAAATGGAAATATAACTATAAACTGCAGTTTAGATAAATTCATGGATGATAAATCCATAACATTCATTAAAGGAAAGTAATCTTTGGAGGTGGATGTCATGGACAGCAATTACTATGCTTTCTCATAAAGTGTCCCTTGGTGCTAGCAAAAGAAACAAACCCCTGGGCAGGATGAAACACTACTCTAATCAAGTATGGAATTTCTTATATTTTTATGTCAGGGAAAAGGGAGCAATCATACTTTGAAGTAGCAGCTGGAGACTTCAAGCAGGGAAGGCAGAACAGGTACAGTTGCTCTCCTGTAAGAGTAACCCTTCTTCCCACCTCTCAGCTTGTGCTCTGTAGTCTACAAGGCAAAAATAAAATCCAGGACCAGTATTTCAGGGGGAAAAATACCCTGAAATTAAAACAATTATCACCTTCTCCTCCAATGTTTTTGTAAGAAAATATGACCTTTTCCTGAATTTTTATACATCAAATTATTTCTTAATTACCTCTCATGACAAGTACAAAGGAAATTATGTTTTCAAACTGGTCACCTAATTTGTTAATTTGCGATTATTAGCAAAATCTTTTTATGCTATTTGAAAAGAACTGTACAAGAAGATAAGGCTTGGATGGGTTTTAATATAAGCCAATGTTGGGAATAACCACATCAGTGAGATCACAGTCTACCAAAGTAATAAAATCTTCCTGACCCTAAGCCCGCAGAATTTGGAAGAGATGACCTCCTAAATCAAAATCTTTAATAGTATTTTCAAGTCTGGGAATGAATGAATTGCATCAGCACCAATTCTGCTCTAGCTATACTCTGCAACAGACTGAGAAATCAATGCTGCTAATAAACAGTATTGAAAGGTGGGGAGTGGGTGGAAGATCCTAGAAGGATGGATTAGAAAAACATAACAGCTCCTCTGCTACTCCTAAGGTCCACCAAAGTATGTTATATGATTTCAAGGACAATGAATCCCACTAATTTGAAATAATTAGGGTCCATCAGAATTTGTGAAAAGTCTGACCTATAATTTCTAAATGAAGTTTTTTTACACCAAATATCTTAAATAACTAGAAGTAGACTAACAAACTGTTATCTTGTAAATTGTAAAGGTCCTCAAGGAATCTGCCATAATAAATAGAAATTCTAATTATTATTATTACAATTTTATATTTGTATAGTGGCATTTATATACAAATCATCTTTCTCTGCAAATGGGTATTCCTAAAATGAGTATGCTTTGCTTTATCATTTTCTTACCTAGTTGAAACATTCTTATAGGCAATTCTGTTTGTGCTATCAATTTACTTAATAAGCATTTTATCCTAATTAATGTAAAAATAAACTTTAGTTTTGTACTTCTTCCAAATCATTAAAACCACAAAATAGAAAAATTGAGTTCTTGGAGGCTGAATTAATGAATTTTGGTTGGATCGTAAATCTTCAAACATGAGACACAGCCACACTTAAATTTAATATCAAAAAATTCCTAAACAAAATATAAATAATTTTGTGGATTTCACACATTTCCCCCTCCACTAGTGAAACTAATAAATAATAATAGATGAAAATAATAAATAAATCTGATTTAAATGAAAAAGAGTCCTAGGTAATTCAAATCCCAGATTTCACTATCATAGATATATTATGCTATAATTTAACAAATACCTCTGGAAACTTAGAAGTTTTATTTTCCTAGGTCAACAAATTGGCAACAGTAAATTAAACAAAGAAAAGTCAAATAGAAACAGAGAAGCTCCGCCACCTTCTCCCAGGTCTCATTTATGCATATTTATGCTATCACTGAATAGAAGATAAACACTATCATTTTACTGGGCACTAAACAGACATGGCCCTACCTTCTAAGAGCATAAGACACAAAATGAATGGCTAATATAAAAAACTCAACAAAGCAGACAATTACAAAGGAGAATAAATTAAGACATCAGCAAAAACTAAGTTCACACTAAAAGCTAGTAAACATGTTAAATGGGGATGGAATATAAGAAGGAAAGTGAGAAAAGTGTCTTAGGAAAGATGGGAAGGTGAAGAAAACAGGGTTTGGAGCTTCAATGCCTTCTCCACCTCTTAAGAGGACCTTCTTCTGAGGCTCAGTGCAAGTACAATCTCCAAAAAAGCTTTTCTTAATCTCCCCAGCGGGGAGAACCCTTCCAGTAAAAATCTATTTTATGCCATACACATAGCCTTCCTTGGCTAGAATACATACACTACTCAGGACAAAAAAAAAGTTTCACTTTTGGCTTTGGATTCCCAGTGCATGGGATATAGTAGACACTTAACAAATGCTGACAAAGAACAGCAGCATAGTTCAGTACAAAGATCTTGGTTCAGAATCGAGTTTTGTTACTATTTGTGTCAGTCTGAGATAAAATCCAGTCTCTGACACTTACTGAATATGTGACTTTGTCCAAGTAATTTGCTTGCCTCAGTTTCCTCAAGGAAAATGAGGATCAAAACAGCATCTACCTCCCTGGGTCATTGTTGAGTATATTTACTTAGTATAGTGCCTGTACACAGTAGGTATCCAATAAATACTTGTTTCCATCTTTCCTTTTTTTGCTCTAACAATTATCCTACAACTAGGGAGTAGACACTATTAAAAGATAGGTCAAGGTATAAATTGTGGGGAACTAAGAGATTAATTTATTATATTAAATAATAGAGAAAAGAGGAAGAAAAGAATAACAGCTATCTTTCTTTGAATATAAAAGCATAAAGGATGAGATGAATAGGTTTTATGAATCCATTTATTAAGTTTACTTTAGAAAAGAACTGTTGCTGGGCAGGGGGGATGCCTCTTACTAGGTCTGCTAGATGAGAAGATTGGCTTTAGGTGAAAGAGGTATTAAAATATAAACTACAAGCAAATAACAGGAGGTAAAAATACTGGAATGGAGAACTACAGGATAGAAACAGGAGGTTTCCAAACTGTTTTAGAAAAAAGGAGTGCTCCGATACACTGAGATGGAAGCCAGGAAGTTTACTAAGAAGAAAAGACCAATGAAGCAATGACATACTTTAGAGCCAACAGCAAAGAACTATATTATTTGTACAGGAGAGAATGAATAAAAGCAGGAAAATGACGAAGTTATAGATAGATGCCCTTTTCCTAAAAAATAGACTGAGTTCAGGAAGACTAATTATTAACCCTGGGGAAACCTAAAGGTCAGGAAGAGCTAAGGAATGATCTGAGAAGAGATAATGCTGAAAAAAAGGTGCTAAGAACCATCTAGTGTTTACACTATCCATAGATAACAGTGGCAAGGCAGTAAAAGTCTGGATTGAGAGTTATTGGCCTGGGCTTTCTCAGGTCCCTTTTTTTGAGTATGAATCACAGCTCTGCTATTTATGACTTGTAGAATTTTTGGCAAGTCTGAGATATCACTTCTGCTCATCTATAAAATGAGGGTATTATACTGGATAGATTACTAAAGTACCTTCTAGCTCTGGACTTTGAATGAATGACCATTCATACTATGAATATGATATTTCTGTTCAATGACAAACTACAAGTGAAAGAACTGCTTTTATATAAGATTTTTTTTTATAGAAAGAGATTGATCTCTTGGGAGAAGCAACCTGGATTTCAAGCTTAATTCACAAATATAACATTATTCTATCTACAAAACCAATAAACTCACATATCAACCAATAGCTAAATCAAATAAGCATAAATAAAATACCAACCCATTATGTACTATAAAGGGTCAGTTAGCCCATCTGCATGTCTCTTAATTTTCCTTTATTCTTTTTATTGAAGCTGCCTTGAGATAGATTAAGTAACAAGTAATCAAGGCATATAAAAGAGTACTCCTAAAGGCCCAAAGTCTTGAGTGGAAACCATCAGAAAGAATATATTTAGGCATAGTAAACAGATGATAAGAAAACAAAAAGAGCTAAGAGTTTAGAGCTGGCATCAGAGGATAAGGAACTTAATTTTTAAAAGTGATTTGTTCTAAGAAAAATAATATAGAGATCAGTAGATAAGAAAACTTTGTGCTAACTCAGTTTGCTATTCTGCAGTTACCACTGGCTATTAAGTGATTCAAACTATACCATGCAAGTTATGAGATGTGGAATCATACTCTACCAGAAATATGGGCAGGGAAAACTAGAGAGCCTCTGCCTATATCACCTAGAAGTCCCTATTCAGGAATGTGACTGGCTAGCATGCCTGCAAAGAACTGACAAGACACCTTCTTCTATCATTTCTAAGTCAATGGGATAGTAATTATCTTTGAAAAAGAAAGGGATTATACAGGTCGAAAAGTTTTATCTTGCAATAGTAAAAAGCAGGGAGAGACTTAAAGAATCAATAAGCTTCCTCTCTTATTCCTCATGAATCAGAGGATGATTAATCTTAACTAATTAATGATGTTTCTGATTTTCAAAAAGATGCACATTACATTAAACATTTTTAAAACAGGTTAACAAATGGCAGAACACAACACAACTGAATCAAAAGTAGCTTCTTGTCAAGAAAAAAGTAAGGGATCACTATGGTGTTCAACTAATTATATATTAGACTTATCTATTTACAGGTATCAGGTGCTATGTTTATTGGGAAGAGAATGATATAAATTATGCTATGAAAGGAAAAGTAACATTGTAAACACAGTCATACAAAAATGCTGTTAATAACCTAGTATCAGATCTACTGGCTTATCCCATAACAGTTTGTGCCAACTCAATTTTCTCTAACTCAGTTCCCAGCACTGAATTGATTAGTTAAGAATTAAAAGTAGAGTATTCCATGATCACAATCTTGGGGTCATCATTCTCAAACAAAATAAGCTAAGCAGTGCTGACAACCAAGCAACCTAGAAGTTTGGCAAGAGAAATTTTAAGACTTTTATAGAATTTATGAAACCCTTCCTTCTTTTAACAGAATGGAATGCCAAACAGGGAAATATTGGGGAAAAAAAGTCAGCCTATAATGAGAACAGGTTTTTGATTTACATAATCTTAAATTTCAGGATGTAATTTTTTCATATTATCATTATATGGAATACCAAGAGCCCACCTCTACATTTAATTTCTTTAACTATTATCTCATAATGATTAGTAAATTTTTGAGCACAAACATATTGATCTGCTAAAAAAGAATAAAAATAAAAATAGTCTAAAAAGCCATTAGTTAAATAAGCCATTTAGGTTGAGAACAGAATAATCAATAAAAAAACCAAATTTCCAATAATGTGTTTTATCACTGTCCATTATGAGATAGTTGCTAGGAAAAAAAAAGTTGTTTTTACGAGTGAGGAGAAAGCTATATGCCTAAGAGTTAAGATGTATGTTAGAGATAAAATCAAGAACTACTTTCTTTGAAAATAAAATAGTAAGACTCAATATGAATGAGACTATTTGTAAACCATACTACGATATAATTTGGAGATGGCATATTTATGGAATAAAGATATATATGACCATCAGTGAAGTTAGAAAAAAATCATATAAAAATTAATTCTATGGGGAAAAAAAGAAAATTTCATCATGATGAAAAGAGTTTTGAAAACCCTATTCCTTTTTTTGTTTTGTTTTTAATTTTTATTAAAGCTTTTTTATTTTTCAAAACATGTGGATAATTTTTCAACATTAACCCTTGCAAAATCGAAAACTCTATTTGTAAAAAATGGAATGCTTCTGTCAGTCAATTCCATGTCATCATTACCAACTGTATAATAAAATTCCCAAAATTCAAAATTCCAAGCAATATAAGGTACTGTGTATCACAGAATCCTAAGATATGATATCTAGCCACTGACAATCTAACTTACAAAAGAAGACTGACAAGCATAGAAATTTTACCCCATCCCAAATGAAATCAGGTAATTCAACTAACGATTAAGATTCAAAGGAAGATATAGAAAAATGACAGGCTATAAGATTAGAGGTATATAAAATAACGTATCTTACCTTGCAATTTTTTCAACACAGCAACTTCCATTTTCAGAACTTGTTTTGGTTGTTGAGCTGATTCTACCTTCAATGCAACATTTTCCCTGGTGAGCAAGTCCAAGGCGTCGTAAATTTCTCCAAAGCCCCCACCCCCTATTTTTCTCAACTGCATACAGAATAAAAGTATAAAAGGAGAGAAGGAGAAAGAAAGGAAAAAGAATGTTACTGGCAGACCATGTACTTGAAAATCAAATCAAAAATTTTAGATTTTTCCTTGAATGCTGAAGATTGTACATATAGCTAATTTTATTATACTTTCATATGATGAAAGAATATAATGTGAAAAGCACAATGGTACAAAATTACATATATTGAAAAAAGAAAATAAAATTCCCATTAATACCACAAAAAATACACTTTATCCACTAGTGTGTTTTTCTTTAAGGAATTGTGTGCCTTCAGATGTAGATACACCTTATAACCTGGCTTGCAATTTTCATCAGAAATGATCCTGACAATATAGTGTCCAGAAATATCATTTCTTCCAAATCCCATTCAAAAGATAGATATATGTTTACTAATGTACACTATATATTTTGTACTCAAATTAATCAGAGAGAGGCAACTCTGAACAAGGCAAATAAATCTTTTATCAAGTTCTTTGCAGTTTTTTAATCACTTAGCCACTATAACTACATCCCTTATTTCTTCAACTGAAAGAGTCAGGAGAATTGCAATTGAATTTTCAATATGCATTGAAGAATTGAACCATAAATCTTTCATAGTGGTGAAATACAACAGACCTTCATAATACGAGTCAATCTTCTGTCATAACAAACATCGTGATCTCCATTTGTCACTAACGAAAGTTTTAGGTATTTTTACCAAAGAGAACAGAATATCAGAGTTCCAAAATGAAACAACCACACTTAGGAGGCAAGAGATCAGTGACAAACCAGCACTAAAAGTCGAGGAACAGTCAAACAAAAAGAAAAGCAGGAGATAGTATAACTGAAAAAAGTCAATGTGACAATATCTAGGAGGAGAAGCATTCAATAGTTACAAAGAAGACAAAGAGGATGGGGACAAAGAAAAGGTCAGTGACTTTAATAGTTAAGAGATCATGAGTAACCTTTGAGAGAAATTTTAATAGTGGTAATGTTGGAAGCCAGTTTAAAAGAGATTGAGAATAGCCTTATGATGGAAAAAACCATCCATAGCCAGAGAAAGAACTATAAAGACTATAAAAACAAATAAAAACACTATCTTCAATGTTTTTTTTTTCTTTCTCATGGTTTTTCCCTTTTATGATTATTTTTCTTTTATAACATGACTAATATGGAAATATGTTTAAAATTATTGTACACGTATAACCTATATCAGATTGCTTGCTTTCTTGGGGTAGGGAGGGAAGGGAAAAAAAGGGAGAAAAAGTTGGAACTCAAAATCTTACAAAAATAAATGTTGAAAACTATCTTTACATGTAATTGGAAAAAATAAAATACTAATAAACAGAAAAAAATAAACACTCAATTCCATAAAAAATAAATAAAGATTTGGGGGAAAATAAGAGATTAGAAAATGAATTGGTCACATATAACTATGTTTTTCTCAGGAATATGGTTGTGAAAGCTTAAGATTTTAAAGCATGTTTTTGGATAAGTTGGGAGGGAATAATTCAACTATAGGGCAAGCTCTCAAGGAAGGAGGGCACTAAGAAGAGACTCTGCCCCTGGAATCTAAATAGGTCTAGGCATTTCACCCAAAGCAGATAAGATTGTGGACTCAGTCCTGATTCCAGGCTAGCAATTGAGGGGCCAATACAAGGTCTAAGATCTCAGACTTAGAACTAGGGTAAGAAAAAAGCAAGGGTAATGACACAATTACCTAAAGTAAAAAGGAACAGCTTCAGTGAAACCTGGGAAGACTTGTATGAAAAGAATCATAATGAAGTAAGCAAAGGGAAATAATTTATAAAATAACATTGCAAAGACAACTTTAAAGACTTAAGAAATATAAAGGGTGAGATGTAAGCAAATTAAGGGAATATAGAAAGATTTATGGACGGGGAAGACTTCATGAGAAATTTATGGAATATAAATTATATAATTATGATTATGTAATTGGATTTAACATATATTTTAATATGTATAACATATATTGGATTGCTTGCCATGTAGGGGAGGGAGTGGAGGGAAGGAGGGGAAAATCTGAAACACATGGATATTCAAGGGTCAATGTTGAAAAATTATCCGTGTATATGTTTTGAAAATAAAAAGCTTTTAAATTTTTTTGATTATATAAAATTAAAAAGCTTTTGCACAAACAATAACACTGCAGCCAAAGTTAGAAGAACAGCAGGAAATTGGGGAGATATTTTGCAGCAAGTTTATCTGATAAAGGTCTCTTTCCTCAAATATACGGAACCAAATCAAATTGATTAAAAAAAAAAAAAAACTATTCCCTAATTGATAAACATTCAAGGGACATGAAAAGATAATTTTCAGGAAAAATAAATCAAAGCTATCAATAGTCATATAAAAATAGAGAATTAGACAAATGCAAATTAAAATAATTCTGAAATATTTCTGCCCACCCATTAAACTGGATAAGGTGACATAAAAGAAAAATGACAAATGCTGGAGGGAATGTCAGAAAAGTAGGATACTAATACAATGTTGCTGGAACTATGAACTAATCTACCTTTCTAGGGAACAAATTGGAACTATTCCCAAAGTGCTAAAATTATACATACCTTTGACCTGACAATGCCAACAGCAGGTCTATTCCCCAAAGAGATCAAAGAAAGAGGAAAAGGATGCATAAGTAACAAAAATATTTATAGCAGCTCTTTTTGTAGTGGTAAGAAACTGGAAATTGATAAGATGTCCAATAATTGGGAAATGGCTAAAAAAGTTATAACATATGAAGTAATAGAATAAGAATAAGAAATTATGAAGTCTATGGTTTCAGAAAAAAGCCTAGGAAGACATATAAATTAATGTAAAGTAAACTTCTTAAAAGAAAGCAAAAGACAAAAGATTAATTTTCTCTCCTCCATAGAAAGGTTGCATATAAATGGATGTAAAATACTGCATACAAATGTCAGGGGCATGTATTTTGCTACTCTGCTTTTTTACAAGGGAAGGTGCTACAGGAATAGGAAATATATAAAGAATGTGAAAAACAAAAGGCACATGCTCAAAAAGTTATCAAACTGTGCATACCCTTTGACCCAGCAGTATTTCTATTGGGCTTATATCCCAAAGATATAAGGGCCCCACATGTGCAAGAATGTTTGTGGCAGCCCTTTTTGTAGCGGCTAGAAACTGGAAACTGAATGGATGCCCATCAACTGGAGAATGGCTGAATAAATTATGGTATATGAATGTCATGGAATATTATTGTTCTGTAAGAAACGACCAGCAGGGAGATCATTATGCACGGCAACAACAGTACTATATGATGATCAATTCTGATGGACATGGCTCTCTTCAACAATGAAATGTTTCAAACCACTTCCAATTGTTCACTGAAAAAAGCCATATACACCCAGAGAGAGGGATGTGAAATGTGGACCACAACATAACATTCTCATACTCCTTGATTGATGTTTGCTTACATTGTGTTTCCTTTATCTGATATATCGTTTGTGTAGACAAGATTTTTCTTGCACAACAATGACAAGTTTGGAAATATGTATACATATATTCGATTTGCCAATATTTTAACATAATTAACATGTAGTAGATATCCTGCCATCTAGGGGAGGGGTGGGGAGTTGGGGGAAAAATTTGTAACAGAAAGCTATGTAAGGGTTATTGTTGAAGAATTACCCACACATATGTTATGCAAATAAAATAAAAAAAATAAAATTTAAAAAAAAAAAAGAAAGAAACGACCATCAGGATGATTTCAGAGAAGCCTGGAGAGACTTGCATGAACTGATACTGAGTGAAATGAGCAGGACCAGGAGATCATTATACACAGCAACAACAAGACTATATGATGATCAAGTCTGAGGGACATGGCTCTCTTCAACAATGAAATGTTTCAAACCAGTTCCAATTGTTCACTGAAGAAAGCCATATACACCCAGAGAGAGGGATATGAAATGTGGACCACAACATAACATTTTCATGCTCTCTATTAATGTTTGCTTGCATTGGGTTTCCTTTCTCAGATATTTTTTTTTTCTCTTGTAGATGCGACTTTTCTTGCACAGCAAGATAAGTGTGGAAATATGTATACACATATTCAATTTGTCAAGTATTTTAACATAATTAACATGTAGACTTCCTGCCATCTAGGGGAGGGGTAGGGACTGGGGGGGGGGGGGGAATTTGTAACAGAAAGCTTTGCAAGGGTCAATGTTGAAAAATTACCCATACATATGTTTTGCAAATAAAAAGCTTTAATTAAAAAAAAAAAGAAAAACAAAAGGCATCAATAAATTTGAGAAAGAAAGCAAGAGTAAGAGAGAGCAAGAAAGCAATGGAGCATTAAGAGCAAGGAAGAGAAAAAGTAATAGAGAAAGTGAAAGTGAGAGCAGGAATGGGAGAAAGACAAGACAGAGAGAGGGGAGGGGAGGGAGGGAGAGAGAAAACAGTGACACAGAAGCTGGTAAATAATCACAAGGACGTAAATTAGGTGATATAAATATGGATGGGATGACTTACAAAAGAGGAAAAGTTTCTGCATGATAACAAAGTAAGGGTCTGAAAGTGACAGTGTGGAGTGAACTCTATGCTAGTTCCTTCTCCTCACCTACTATGTCAGGGAACATGTGAGAAGAAACAGCCACAACTACAGGAGGCAGGAAGGAGTTATCTGTCTGGAGAAAACCTGAGCACCAGAAGATGAAAAGAGTGGAAAAGGAGAAAGATGAAACAATTTGTGAATGACAGAATGGGGGTTTCAAAGAATATAGTAAAGGGAGAGTTGGAGGACAGGACTGGGAAAGCCTAATCCTGAATTGGATAGAGGTAAGATTGGAAGAGGGAGCAGGGTTTTTCCCAGATGTGGAATGGAAAAAAATTCAAGAACCATTCAGCAAAACATATAATGCCTTCTATTTTGCATTTTACCTATGCTATTACCTATTTCAGTTTCTTCATCTGTAAAATGGAGACAATAAGAGTGCCAGAATGGTACAGTGGGCAGATAATTAGCCCTGGATTCAAGCCCTAAACATAATGGTTGTTTAACCCTATATAGGTCTTTTAGTTTCTTGGTTTTCCCAGTTTCACCCTAAGCCTAAGAAAGCTACAATATAGTTTCTGGTCCACATTAGTCAAGGGAGTTTCCTTATCCAGAGGTTCCCTAAAGAATAAGGACTGAACTTGTCATTTCACCAATATAAGGATCTTATAGCGAGGAAATTCTTTCTTAACATGCAAGTCAATAACTTCTCTGCAATTTACAGTTTCAGGGACTTACTTGCTTAGAGATCTCAGAAGTTAAGTGATTTACTGAAGATGATGGAGCCAATATGAGTTAGAAGTAACCTTTATTCTGGCCCCAAGGCCAACTCTCTACACAAAGATGAAAACACAGATGTAGACCTCACCCTCCACCCCAAATAACAACTTTCTTACAATTGTTGAAGCAGTGGATCAAAGAAGAATGTAGGAAAAACATTTTGCAAGTCTTAAAACACTACAGAAAAGTTAGCTATTATTAGCCCTTAGGAGAATGTAGATGCTTTCAGTAGGGTAAATGTAACCCTAAAGAAATATGGTTAAAGATTTCATTTTAAAAACACTAGCAAACCATAAAAGTTCTAGTTGATACAGTATGCTATGAATAACAGATTTCTAATACAAAAACCCTGTCTTCATGGAATGCAGTCTAGTAAGGGAATGAGATACAAAGTTAAGTATAATACAGAATATAACATGTCAGTGAGGTGCAAAACAAAATGCCATATGAGGTGCGAGAACAAAGATTAATGTCTACAAAGGAAATCAGGAAAAGCTTCAAGAAGGAAGTGGCATTTGAGTTAAGAACTCTCTACAATTAGGAAATGACTTGGCATCTCCTTTCACATCCTGCATTTCTCACTATTTCTCAAGATCTCTCTCCCTCCCTCCCGCTCTTTTTCCTTCCTTCCCTTCTTCCTCTTTGCTCCTCTTCCTTTGTATGTCTGCCTTTATCTCTTTGTCTCTTTCTCTCTCTCCCCCTACTATCTACTCCATCACTAAGGATGAAGTAACCCTCCAAATTGATGTACAACCTAAAAATAAAAGATAACAGCAAATTTTTTTAAGGAAAACAGACAGAAGTACTTAAAAATTATGAATGGGAGAATTTTTTATTTAATGAGAAATCATAAATTTCAAAAATAGATAATTTCAATTACAAACTTTTTGCATGAATAAAATAAATGCAGCTAAGAATAAAAATATTGAATGGGAATGTATCTAATAGTTCTCATAAAGGACTGATATCCAAGATATACTGGAAATTAACACAAAAATACAGAATAACAAGAACCATGCCTATTAATAAGTGATAAAAAGTATATGAACAGTTCTCAAAATAAGAACTAAAAACTATTCACCACCTTATGAAAGATTACTCCAAATCACTGATAATAAAAAATGTAAGTTAAAACTATCAAATTTCATTTTAAGCCATCAAAATTGACAAAGGTGAAAAAAGTGAAAATAATCAATATCACCGGGGCAATGGGAAGACAGGCATATTAATACATTTGGTTAAAAGCTATGAATTGGGCCCACCATTCTAGAAAACCTTTTGGAAATAACAAAAGTTTAAGTAACTTAAACATTCATACCCTTTGACCCAGAGATTCTCCTGCTAGGTAGGCACATACTCTAAGGTTCCATCTGTATCAAAATATATGTAACAGAACCTTTTGTGGTTAGCAAAAAAAAAAAAAAAAAACTAGGAATAAAAAAGATAATAAACTATAATAAAAGGGATAAATGATAGTACAAAAATGTAATGAAATAATTTGCTGAATTTCTGTGGGCATAAAAAAAGAATTTCAGTTTGTCTGGTAAGCTTAAGTTCAAATCCCTTCCAAAAGGAATTCAAACCAGTATGGCACCCAGTGTGCAATACTTTTAGATTTTCTAAGGCCCATGAGAGTTAGCTTTGATTTTTACATTTTCTAAATCCTCTCTCTCAATTTTATCCATTGCATTTTATCCATTCCTTTCTAATCCCACTGTAACCAACATAATAAGTCCTACCTTAATAACTGACAGACCCTTCCTATGTCCACTTTTTCACCTTCCTACAGTTCCAGCAATGTTTCATATTGCTACCCAGATTCATCTTGCTTATAACAGAAATCAGGTTATTATTACATGATGACAATGCTCAAAACAGTTTAAAAATTCCTCACCACATGTTGAATTCCTTGATCATTCATGGTCTTTCCAAGATCTGTTACTATCCTACCTTTCTGGCCTTTTCTCATATTTCTACTCTACATTCCAGCCTAAATGAGCTCATCAACTATAGTATGCTCCTGATCTCCCCATCTTTACATTCCATGGCTTTACCAACACTGTTCTTTATGCCACAAATTCCCTTTCTTCCCCCCAAATTCTGCCTAGTGAATTCCTTTTGAAGGCTCAATTCAATTCAAATATTTATTTCTAGCAAATCTCAGTATTCTGAAATCTGCCAAAATCCCTTCCTACCTTAGATCTTCCACAACAACACTTTCAGTGCAATTATCTTAGTGTCCCCTACTCTAGGATAAGCTCCATAAAGGCAGGGACAATATTTCATCTAAAATTTGCCTATTACTATACAAAGGATTACTCAATCAATACTTCCCTACAGCACAGGGATAGCAGTATCATAGAATTTCTCCACTTTTTAGAATTCGTTTATTAAGTGACAAGCATATGAATTATGTTTAAAACCTATTGAAACAATGTACAATGCTCCAACCAAAGAAAGTGCTTAATACACATCAAAATTTAATTTAATTTTAAAATAGAAATATCCCACCAATGTTCTAATACCAGCCTTTTTAAAATGTCCTCCTCTTTACCCTAGTCCCTGACTCTGGAAAGAGGCAATAACATACTTTTTAATTTCCCTTTTTCTTCCCTGCCCCCCCAAAAGTATATGATGACAGAAAACAGAGTAGACCAATATAACTGCTTTTAGGATTGCAATCCCAATCTGAGCCTTCTAATGCAAGACTACAGGCAAGGGAGTGATCACATGCTTTCCCATGTACTCTGCCAACTCACTTCAGTTGTTAGTCAATCTAAAACTTCATTACCAGTAAGAGCAGCATTTTACAGAGGAAAAGACTGGATAAAGTGTGTGGCAATACCTCTTTCCTTTCCTCTAACAATAAGTCTTTCTTTTCCTCTGAACAACAAAAAAAAAAAAAGTGCCAGACTCAACATTCTGGTAGGGCACTAAGATATATCAGCAACTTTATAAAAGGGAAGGAAATGACATTATCATCAAATCTCCAAGATGCAGAAATCTGAGGGGTCATGAAGTCTTAGACTGAGTCTCATATAGTGTTGAGTTTTTTTATGTTCATATAATTACTGTTTGAAATAAAGCCTAACTACTGGAAGAGGCCAAACAAAAAACACATTTCAGTGTTTGAATAATAGGATGGTCCTATTCAAAGCCAAGTCTTCCCAAAGGTATGATTTCCAGTTTTCTACATAGTTACTCCCCCTCTCACCCAATCATTTGCCATTCAAAGTATTTTGAGATTTAATAAAGTTCTTCTAGGTGTTTGTGAGCATTTTTAAGTTCTTTTTTCCTTCTGGAAATGAAAATATCATTTTTGTGAAAATTCAACACTGTATGACAGAAGAAAAGGTAGTAAGGGTAAAGTTGTTATTAAGACATTTTTCAGTCATATCCAATTGTCCATGACCCCATTGGGGTTCTCTTGGTAAGGATACTGGAATAGTTTGCCATTTCCTTCTCCAAATCATTTTATAGATATGGAAACTGAAGCAAAAAGGGTTAAATGGATTGCTCAAGATCCCACAGCTAGCAAGTGTCTAGACCAAATTTTAAATCAGGAAAATGAATCTTTCTGATTTCCAGGGCCAGTACTCCAGTGGGCTACATACTTGCCCATAAAAATAATTGTTCTAATCACAGAAAAACTACTTCATGTATATAAGCAAATTAATACATTCTTTATTTCTTCACTGAATAACATTTATTGAATAATAATAATTAATACAACTTTTATATAAAAAGCATACCTACCACTTTCCATCTTTCTTTGACCAAGATACCAACACTGAGGATATCTGGCTGCTCTCCTCCGCCACTCATCGCAATCTCCTGATGTGGTAGATCTACTACACAGGCATCCAGCTCCCAAGGGTGACTTCCATTTAACCTGAAGCAAAAGAAACAACAGCAGCATATTAGGGTTGACTAATTAATACAAGTTGTACTTCAGCAGTAGGAACCATTACCTTAATTAGGTTGCTTTTCTGGGGGAAAAATACCAGCACTAACTCAATTCCAAAAATAGTATTTAATGGATTAAAAAATAGCACTTATATTTTCACATCAAAATGCCTGAGATGCCTTTTGCTAGACTTTCCAAAAGATATTCTATTACCAAAAAGGCACTCACTGTTCACAATAATTTATATTAGAGGGGCCCAATGGCACAGCAGTAATTCTATATCAGCAAGTCTCCTTGCTGATCTGGTAGACCACTTGTCTAGGCACTGTAACGTTATAAAATGTAAAGAAAAAGAAAGATGCTTAATAAGTATATAGCAAATAGTACTTACAGTTTAGAAAGCAACTTTATATCAATTATTGCATTTGATCCTCTCAATAATCCTATGAGAGAATCAGAGCAGATATGCTCAAATTTCAGATGAGGACAGAGAAATGCTAAATGGCTTCCCTTCGCCACTTAGCTAGTAAGGGATAATCAGGGCTCAAACACTGATCTTCATTCAGTCTATGAATATTTATTGAGCACCTATATGAGCAAATGACACTTTGGAAGGTACCAAGAAAATTCAGAAAGTAACCTTGTTCACATAGATTACAATCTGTTATGAGAAAGGGGTTAGACAAATAAGTATAAGATAAAAAATAAAGATAATAAAAGGCTTATGAAAGTAAAATAATCAGAATACAAAGTAATGCTAATTCAAAAGCTAGCAATTAGTTTTTTTAG
The DNA here is from genome assembly GCA_023553655.1 of Myrmecobius fasciatus. NCBI lineage: Eukaryota > Metazoa > Chordata > Mammalia > Dasyuromorphia > Myrmecobiidae > Myrmecobius > Myrmecobius fasciatus. The sequence continues at coordinate 417,248 of JAJPUD010001402.1, read as the reverse complement.
TTGTGTATTGTTTTTTTAAGCTTCATTAAGGAAATGGCATGCTAGATAGCAGAGTACAGATGACAACTCAACTGAAATCTCCCAATATTTACCTCCAAACAAAATTAATAGAACTCCTAAAATCAAATTCTGGAGCAGCAGAGCCAACAAACAGTCAGGGTAAGATATTTTTCTAGCATAACACAATTTAGGAGGTAGAAAGGAGCAGGTCTGTGACACCACAGTAGATGCCAGTCCAGAGTGGCTGTGACCAACTAACTGCAGCAGCATCTTTGGGATCTCTCAATTCAGAGACAGTAAAAGAGAAGAGGGGGTACCAGACAACTGGTCAAAAAGAGATTGTGATGGGCCCTTTGCTGGCACTGGATGCTGCTGGTGACTGTCAACTCTACTGCCCATACACAGTTCTGTTAAAAAGCAATTAAAAAGCAGAGAGAAGTACAAGGGAGTAGGAGTCATATCATAATTTCAGGGCCAAAAGGAGTGCTGGTACTTGCAACTACAGGGGAGTAGGGGCCCTTCATAGGCCAGACCAGAAAAGTAGTAACCACACGGCTCTTTAAATCAGACAATCTTGGAAGCAGCAAAAACCTGCAGACTCCCAGAACTAATTCTGAAAACAACACACAAAAAAGACTGAAATCTGGCACCTGCAGATGAGCAAAGCCCAACTTGAATATAAAACTCAAAATCAAGAAATAGGTTGGAAAAATGAGGGGAAAAAAAGAAGAAAAAGAACTTTACCATAAAAAGCTACTTTGGTGACAAGGAAGACCAAGAAATAAACTCAGAAGACAACAATATAAAAATAGCTACAAGCAAAGCCTCAAAGAAAAATACAAATCGGACCTCAGCTTAATAAGTATCCCTGGAAGAGTTAAAGAGATAGGAATAGTAGAGGAAAAATTGGGAAAATAAATGAGAATAGTGAGAGAAAATTATGAAAAAAAAAAAAGAATTAACCGTTTGGGAAACAAGGCACAAAAAATAATGAAAAACAAAAAAAAAAAAAACAAACATAATAGGCTTAATGGTAAAAGGCACAAAAATTCACTGAAGAAAACAACTTCTTTAAAAGCAAAATAAGCCAAATGGAAAAAGTACAAAAACCAAAAGAAAATAATTCCTTAAAAATATGAATTGGGCAAGGAGAAACTAATTCCACAAGAAATAAAGAAACAGTAAAATAAAGTCAAAAGAAGGAAAAAAAGAAGAAAATTTGAAATAGTTCATCACAAAAATGACTGATTTAGAAAATGGATCTAAGAGAGATAACTGCACTAACTTAAAAGTTAAGATCATCAAAAGAGCCAAGACATCATCTTTCAATAAATTATTAAGGAAAATAGTCCTGTTATTCTAGAGCCAGAGGGTAAAATAGAAATTTGAAAGAATCCAAACATCATCTCCTGAAAGATATCCCAAAATGAAAACTACGCGAAATAGTATAGCTAAATTCCTGAGCTCCCAGGTCAAGGAGAAAATACTGAGAGGAACCAAAAAGAAACAATTCAAATGTTGTGGACCACAGTCAAGATCACACAAGATTTAATGGCTTCTATGTGGAAGGAACAGAGAGCATGAAATACGATATTCTGAAAGGCAAGTCAGATGGGATTACAATAAGGAATAACCTATCTAGCAAAAGTGAATAATCCTTCAACTGAAAAAATTGTTATTTAATGAAATAAAGGACTTTCATATAAATATTCCTGAATAAAAAAAAAAAACAGAGCTGAACAGAAATTTTGATACAAAACTCAAGAGAAGCATAAAAACATAAACATAAAGAGTAAAGCATTAAAAAAGTCATATTATTTACATTCTTATATGGAAAGATGATACATATAATTCCTAAGAACTTAATCATCATTAGGGCAATTAAAAGAAGTCCACATAGAGAACATGTCCAAGTTGATTATGTTGGGTTGAACTCAAAAAAATGGAGGGATGAGAAAGAGGGATACACTGGGAGAAGAGGAAAGGAAGAGGAATGTAAGAAAGAGGTTTTACAGTGGAGGGGGAAATGGAGGAGAGGCTTGATGGACAAAGCTTGATCTTCACTCTCATCAGAATTGGTTCAAAGAGAAAAAAATATATATATATATAATCGGTTGGGTATGAAAATAAAGAAAATCAAAAGGGAAATAAGAAGGGAAGGGGATAACAGATGGGATAATAGAGTAGGGGAGATAATTAAAAAGGGCAGATTAAGGGAAGCAGTGGCCAAAAATAAAACAGATTTTTGAGGAAGAACAGGATAAGAAAAGAGAGAAGGATAAACAGAAGAAAATAGAATGGAGAAAAATACATTTAACTGTGAAAGTAAATGCAATACCTTACTCATAAAACAGAAACAGATGGCAGAATGAAATAGAAATCAGAATCCAGAATATTTTGGCTGCAAAAGACACATCTGAGAGACACATGCAGATTTAAAGTAAAGGGACTGAGCAGAATCTTTTTTACTCTAGATGAAGTAAAAACAGCAAGAATAACAATTACAATCTTAGACAAAGCAAAAGAAAAGAGAGACTTAATGAAGAGATAATGAAGTAAACTACATGTTGCTAAAAAGGTACCACAGACAATAAAACAATATTTTTACATCAAATTTCTTTGATAAAGGCTTCATTTCTCAAATATGTAGGGAACAGAGTCAAAATTTTTTTTTAAAAAAAGAGCCATTCTAGAATTGATAAATGGTTAAAAGTATATAAGCAGGCAGTTTTTAGAGAAAAAAATCAAAAGTATCTATATTTATAGGAAAAAAGTTATAAACCATTACTGATTTAAAAAAGGCAAATTTAAAAATTCTGAGGTACTTGATTGATGTTTGCTTACACTGTGTATAAAAGATTTCATTTGCTCACCTTCTCAGTAAGTAGAAGAAGGGGAAGAGTCAGGGAAATAATTTAGAATTCAAGATTTAAAAAGAAAAGAATGTGTAAAAAATATTTTTTTTTAAAAAGAGAGAAAATGGGAGAGAGAGGGAAGGAAAGAATTATAGGTAAAGGAAATAACCTGTGGCTAAGTATAATGACAATGCTTTCTTCTAATTAATCAAATTGCATGTCCAACATCCATCCCCTTACCTATAGCAACTTATAATTGTGGAATTTATGAAAAGTCAAAGACATGCTTAAAATTCATAATTGTTAGAAAATATATTAAATAACAGGAAAAAGTAACAAGGTCAGACTAGTTTCTTGGAAAAAACTTTTCCTTGGGTCAATTTATCATAAACTAAAATATCCTAAATTTAACTAAATGGCTCTTGATCAATTTGACAAGTATTTATTAAAGCATTTATAGATCTACACAGCTGTTGTGCTGACTATATTGTTGTATGCCTGTGAAACTTGGACAGTCTATCAATGCCATAAGACATGCCATGTCTCAGGAAGATATTGAAGATAATATGCCAGACACTTTAATCCTCTCTAAAGCTGGATCATCAAACAATCAAACTGTATTGCAGAAAGCCCAAATCTGTTGGGTTGGCCAAGTGGCTCAAATGTCAAATGCATACCTATAAGGTTAGGAGATATTAGATTTCAGCATAGTGGAATAATAGAAACTCTCCCACACTCATTTCCTGAGTTGGACTGGTTCTGAGAAAAGGGAGATAACTGAACTAGAATTTTCCCATATCTTCAGCTAGCCTTCATAATAAGGATACTTTTAATATCCTGGCCTAAGGATTTATAAAGAACCCTATAATTCCCTATAAAATAGTACCTTTGTTCTATCATTTCAGTCATATCCAACTCTTTGTGACCTCATTTGGGGTTTTCTTGGCAAAGACATTGGAGTGATTTGCTATTTCCTTCTCCAATTCATTTTACAAATGAGGAAACTGACGCAAATGGAGTTAAGTAACTTGCCTCATCGAATATCTGAGATCTGATTGAAACCAGATGAGTCTTCCTGATTTCAGCCCTGACATTCTATAGACTGTGCTACCTAGCTCCTCCTTAAGAAAACATAACATTAATTCAGACACCACTAATTTAATATTTGAAATAATGAGGACATGACAAAATAATGGAATTCCCTCTAGGCAACTCTCCTAAAATGAAGTATTTTGGGAGAAAATATAAGTGGTATACACTAACAAATAATACAAAACTATCTTATTAAAATTTTTACTGCAAAAGTATTTTTATATTTAATTCAAAAATAAAGATGTTTTATTCATTTTACCATATCTTTAGTACTATATCTTCATTGCCATCACTACTAAAATCAAGACTGCAGGCTTCATTCAATTTTTATACAAGTCAGATCTGAGAAGAAGTATATCCTATATCTAAACCAAAACAGCATACATAATACTGAATGGAAAATCTGAAGTTAAGAGACAACTCTGAATACTCTTTAAAAAATGGAATAGATGACTATTTGTCAGATACAACAGAATTTCTTTTAGGTATGAATTGGACCAGTTGGCTGCTCAAAATCTCTTCCAACTCTCAAATTCTGATTATATACTTATTATATAATTTGTTAAAATTTGTTAAAATGTTATTAATAATAAGACTACTTCCAAAAAGTTTTATTCTGATAAAGAAAACCTTGTTTTTCAAAAACTATGCTGATGTTCAGCAAGTAAAAGCTCTAGTAAGTGTAACCATTCTGAATCTATTGAGGATCAACTAAGTGTAGAGGTACTCATTGCCAATAGGTTAGCCATTAAATGGTGAATTCTTTGGTCTGGAAATCTAAGAAGAAAAAAATGTAAAAAAAAAAAAAAATTCAAACCTGAGTGGCTCTCTCCTTCTGCTTTTGTACAGGTATGTTAGAAAAGGGTAAATAATGAAATAATGAAAAATATGAAATAAGATTAAATAATGAAAAAATGAAAAAAATCATGCAGTGGGAAGCAGAGAATACTAAAGAATCAGTTTTCAGACCATTTGTAAACAAACAATCTAGGGATTCTAAATGTGAGATCTCTTATAACAACAAAAAAACTGTCATACTATTGAAACAATAAAACATGTCAATACCCAAAAGAAAAAAGTTGTAGTTAAATCAAAGGATGGCTCAAAGATTCTCTTTGGAGAGGTAAACAAGGAAATTGAACTTTTTTCTTTGTGTACCAAAAGGCAACAAGGTGCTTCACTGATGTAAGCTTCGGTCATCTCATCTTTCAGTACTTATTCTGTATATAAATAAAAAGACTACCATGAAGAAAACTGAAATTTATGAGCCAAAATCTGCTGCAGATGAAGAGGAAAAGAAATTGTATAAATAACTGAGCAAGAGCCCCCAACTAAGTCTATATATATATATATATATTTGTGGCTTCAATATAAAGGTGGCATAAGGGATAACGGGGGAAAGTATATTGCATAAATTAAAGCTGGATGATTAAAGTTTAAGAAATGGAAGAGACTAAATAGAACACACAGAAGTCTCACATCTCCTTTCAGAAATCCAAATAGGTCACAAGACACTAGATATGGAAAACCTCAAACAATATCATCAAAAAAAAATTAAATTGATGGCTTGACCTCAAAGAAGACACATGAGAAGATATCTACTCCCACTACTTTGGAGAGATGTTGGCAGGAGTCTATAAGTGAGGATCAAAACTTTACTTTTCCTCTTTTAAAAATAAAATATATATATATATATATATATATATATATATATATATATATGTATATATATATATATATAAGAAATGTCTCTCTGGGATAGGAGAAAGGGGGGGAAAGATATAGTAGAAACATAAATGATAAAAAAAAGTTAAAGATAACAATATTTTTTTCAAAAATACATGAAACTGTCTATTATGAAATAATGATTAGAGGAATCAAGAAAACCCCAAAAAACATTCAAATATGAAAAAAAATACTATTTGGGTAACTGGGGTACTTTTTACAGAGACAGGCATTTTCTCTGATTCTTTTCTGTAGGTCATACTTCCTGGACCTTAGTGAATCACAAGCATTTTGCTGAGATGATAGAGCAATTCCTGATGAGGGCTACACTGAAGATGACTGTCAAGAGTCAGGAAGAACCATTTAATTGGTGGAATTTATGGGGGAAATACCTATTGTCTTAATTGTGATTTATAGTTGATAATCAGTTTATTTAGTCCAACGCTATATGCTTATCTGGGTTAGGCATTGCAAATGCCCACTGCAGATGGACAACTAGTTGGGCCCAAAATTTAACAGGAGGAAGAGAGCAGGATGGATTGCATTTGGGAAACTGTACAGTCTTTTCAGTATTTGTAATGATCTCAAGCTGTTTGACCTAAAAACCAAATTTTTTTAAATTTATTTATTAAAACTTTTTATTTGCAAAACATATGTATAGGTAATTCTTCAACATTAACCCTTACAAAGCTTTGTTACAAATTTTTCCCCCCTACTCCCCACCCCTCCCCTAGATGGCAGGATATCTACTGCATGTTAATTATGTTAAAATACTTGACAAATCGGGATGGAGCCAAGATGGCGAACTGCAGACAGCTTTCTCTGTGAACTCCTTGGGACCTTCCCTCAGACCCAGACAAAGTGAGCCTTCGAACTGGTTTTGGAGTGAGGGCTCCGCCAAACATTTGGACTACAACACACTTCTATCAAAAATCTACCTTGAAAGAACTCCAGAGGTTAGCCTCAGGGGAAATCGGCCGCTGGTCGCCATCAGACTCCAGCCAGGGCGGAAGTCAGGGCTGCAATAGAGGGGCGGATTTGAGGCACCCAGGAAGCCCCTAGGACATGCGTGGGCCACTTTGCTCTGCTTGCGGGCAGGTGCTTTGGCAGATCTGCCTTTGGTAAAGGGTGGATCGAGAGCAGCTGAAAATGTGGTCCTAGTGCAAATCTAGCCCCACCAGCCTCAGACCGGAAGTCAACTCGGCAAACTGCCCCAGGGCAAATACAAATTGTTGCAGTTTTTTCTGCTGGGGACCGATATCCCAACTTTAAATCATGAGCAAGAAGCAGAAGAGAGCTCTCACCATAGAAAGCTTTTACGGAGAAAAAATAGAACAGTCCCCAGATCCTGACATTATGAAAACAATCCCAGATGAAGCCACAAAGGCAGACTTAAGTTGGTCTCCCTTTCAGAAGGCTTACCTAGAAGATTGCATTAAGAATCTCAAAAGAGAGCTAGAAGAAGAATGGGGAAATAAATTGAGATCAGGGCAACAGAAATATCAAAAACTGGAAAATAGGACTGGTGAATTGGAAAAAGAAAACAGTTCACTGAAAAACAAAATTGGTGAACTGGAAAAAATCACCAATTCACTGGAAAATAAAAATGGTGAACTGAAAAACAAAATTGGTGAATTGGAAAAAGACAACAGTTCACTGAAAAACAAAATTGGTGAATTGGAAAAAGACAACAATTCACTGAAAAATAAAACTGGCAAAATGGAAAAAGAATGCATTGAATCAAGAAATTCAATTGGCCAGCTACAAAAGGAGCTAAAAAAGATAACTGAAGGAAATAATACTTTAAAAATTAAAATTGAACAAATAGAAGGAATTGCCCTGATGTTTTAGAATCAGAAGGCAAAATTGGCATTGAAAGAATTCACCGATCACCTCCAGAAAGAGACCCCAAAATTAAAACCCCAAGGAATATCGTGGCCAAATTTCAGGACTATCGCACCAAGGAAAAGATATTACAAGCAGCTAGAAAGAAACAGTTCAAATACCGAGGAACTGTAATTAGAATTACACAGTATCTGTCAGCTTCCACTTTAAAGGATCGAAAGGCCTGGAACCAGATATTCCGAAAGGCAAAAGAACTTGGATTACAGCCAAGAATAAGTTATCCAGCTAGAATGAGCATCATCTTCCAGGGAAGAAGATAGTCATTCAATGATACAGGAGAATTTCACCTATTTCTAATGAAAAGACCAGATCTGAACAAAAAATTTGACCTTCAAATAGAGAACTCAAGAGAAGCATAAAAAGGTAAAAAGGAAAACTCTTGAGAGCTATATTTCTACTATAGGTATCCTTAAAGAATGGCAGTATAATTTGATTTTTCTTTGATAATAATGGAAAAGAAATTAGAGGTGGAAGGGATACCATACTGAAAAAGAAAAAGGGGAGAGGGGGGAAAGGAGGCAAAATAAAGTAAAAATAAAGGAGGTAAAATAAGGCAAAATCTCATAAAGAGACATAGAAGATCTAATATAATTGAGGGAAAGAAGGGAGGGTGATGAGTATTGTGTAAACCTTACTCTCATTAGATTGGACTCTAAGAGAGTATATATCAGACACATTTGGCTTCAAAGAAAGACCTGACCCTCCTTGTGGGAAGGTAGGAGGGAGGGGAGAAAAGGAAAGGGATAAACTAATAGAAGGATTAGGGGAAAGGTATAAAGGGGAGGGAGGGACTCTTAAGGAAGGAGGATTATTGGTGGGAGGTGGTCATCAAGAGCAAAGTACTGGGGAGGGGGGAAAGGAGAAAGGGGAAAGGGAAGAGAAAATCATAACTCTGGGTAAATAAGATGGCAGGGAATACAGATATAGTTATTTTAACTGTGAATGTGAATGGGATGAACTCTCCCATAAAACGGAAGCGGGTAGCGGACTGGATTAAAAGCCAAAATCCTACAATATGTTGTTTACAAGAAACACATCTAAAGCATAGAGATACATACAGAGTGAAGGTAAAGGGCTGGAGCAGAATCTTCTATGCTTCAGGTGAACAAAGAAAGGCAGGGGTAGCAATCCTTATCTTGGATCAAGTAAAAACAAAAATAGATCTAATTAAAAGAGATAAGGAAGGAAACTACATTTTACTAAAGGGTTCCATAGACAATGAAGCAGTATCAATACTTAACATATATGCACCAAGTGGTATAGCATCCAAATTCCTAGAGGAGAAGTTAAGAGAGATGCAAGGAGAAATAGACAGTAATACTATACTAGTGGGAGATCTCAACCTTGCTCTCTCAGAATTAGATAAATCAAATTCCAAAATAAATAAGAAAGAGGTTAGGGAGGTTAACAAAAGGCTAGAAAAGTTAGGTATGATAGATCTCTGGAGGAAATTGAATGGTGATAGAAGGGAGTATACTTTTTTCTCAGGGGTTCATGGAACTTATACAAAAAATGATCATGTGTTAGGGCATAAAAACCTCAAAATCAAATGCAGAAAAGCAGAAATAGTAAATGCATCCTTCTCAGATCATGATGCAATAAAACTCACATGTAATATAAGGCCAGGAGAAAATAGACCACAAGTTATTTGGAAATTAAATAATCTAATCCTGAAGAATGAATGGGTGAAAGAGCAAATTATGGACACAATCGAAAATTTCATCCAGGAGAATGACAACAATGAGACAACATACCAAAATTTGTGGGACACGGCTAAAGCGGTTATAAGGGGTAATTTTATATCTCTAGATGCTTACCTGCGTAAATCAGAGAAAGAGAAGATTAATGAACAGGCCTTACAATTTAAAAAGCTAGAAAAAGACCAAATTAAAAACCCTCAATTAAATACCAAATTGGAAATTCTGAAAATTAAAGGGGAGATCAATAAAATTGAAAATAAGAAAACTATTGAATTAATAAATAAAAGTAAGAGTTGGTTTTATGAAAAAAAACAACAAAATAGATAAGCCTTTAGTTAATTTGATTAGAAAAAGGAAAGAGGAAAATCAAATTATTAGTCTCAAAAATGATAAGGGAGAACTTTCCTCCAATGAAGAGGAAATTAGAATAATAATTAGGAGTTTCTTTGCCCAACTTTATGCCAATAAATTGGATAATGTAAATGAAATGGAGGAATATCTACAAAAATATAGATTGCCCAGATTAACAGAAGAGGAAATAAATTATTTAAATAGCCCTATCTCGGAAAAAGAAATAGAACAAGCTATTAATCAGCTCCCTAAGAAAAAATCTCCAGGGCCAGATGGATTTACATGTGAATTTTACCAAACATTCAAAGAACAATTAATCCCAATACTGTATAAACTATTTGAAAAAATAGGGAAAGAAGGTGTACTACCAAATTCCTTCTATGACACAGATATGGTGCTGATAGCTAAACCAGGTAGGGAGAAAACTGAGAAAGAAAACTATAGACCCATTTCCCTAATGAATATTGATGCAAAAATTTTAAATAAGATTTTAGCAACAAGATTACAGAAAGTCATCCCCAGGATAATACATCATGACCAAGTAGGATTTATACCAGGAATGCAGGGCTGGTTCAATATTAGGAAAACAATTAGCATAATCAATTATATTAATAACCAAATTAATAAAAACCACATGATTATCTCCATAGATGCAGAAAAAGCCTTTGATAAAATCCAACACCCATTCCTATTAAAAACACTGGAGAGTATAGGAATAAATGGGCTTTTCCTTAAAATGATTAATAGTATCTACTTAAAACCTTCAGCAAGTATCATATGTAATGGAGTCAAACTAGAACCATTCCCAATAAGATCAGGAGTGAAACAAGGCTGCCCACTGTCACCATTATTATTTAATATTGAGTTAGAAATGTTACCTTTGGCAGTAAGAGAAGAAAAAGAGATTAAAGGAATTAGAGTAGGTAATGAGGAAACCAAATTATCACTCTTTGCAGACGACATGATGATATACGTAGAGAACCCTAAAGACTCAACTAAAAAATTACTAGAAACAATTCACAACTTTAGCAAAGTTGCAGGATACAAAATAAATCCACATAAATCATCAGCATTTTTATATATTACCAATAAAGTTCAGCAGCAAGAGATACAAAAAGAAATTCCATTCAAAATAACAGTTGATAGTATAAAATATTTGGGAATTTATCTGCCAAGGGATAGTCAGGAACTATATGAACTAAACTACAAAACACTTTCCACACAAATCAAATCAGACCTAGTCAATTGGAAAAACTTAAAATGCTCATGGGTAGGACGAGCGAATATAAAATGACAATACTACCCAAACTAATTTACTTATTTAGTGCCATACCAATCAAACTCCCAAGAAATTATCTTACAGATCTAGAAAAAATAGTAGCAAAGTTCATTTGGAAAAACAAAAGGTCAAGAATTTCAAGGGGATTAATGAAAAAAAAAGGCTGATGCTGGTGGACTTGCTGTACCAGATCTAAAACTATATTATAAAGCAGCAGTCATCAAAACCAATTGGTACTGGCTAAGAAATAGAGTAGTCGATCAGTGGAATAGGATAGAATCACAAGACAAACTAGGCAATAACTATAGCAATTTGGTTTTTGATAAACCCAAAGAACCCAGCTTTTGGAATAAGTATTCACTATTTGACAAAAACTGCTGGGAAAACTGGAAATTAGTGTGGAAGAAATTAGGGCTTGACCCACATCTAAAACCACATACCAAGATAAGATCTAAATGGGTTCATGATCTGGATATAAAGAGTGATACTATAAGTAAATTAGAGGAATGTAATATAGTTTACCTCTCAGACCTATGGAGATGAAATAAATTTATGTCCAAAGAAGAACTGGAACTCTTAATTGAAAACCAGATAGATAACTTTGACTATATTAAGTTAAAAAGTTTTTGTACAAACAAAACCAATGCAGACAAGATTAG
>JAJPUD010001402.1:379571-393111 GCA_023553655.1 Myrmecobius fasciatus | reverse complement strand
AAAATCTTAAATAAAATATTAGCAAAGAGATTACAGAAAATCATTCCCAGAATAATACACCATGACCAAGTAGGATTTATACCAGGAATGCAGGGATGGTTCAATATTAGGAAAACTATTAACATAATTGACTATATTAATAACCAAATTAACAAAAAACATATGATAATCTCAATAGATGCAGAAAAAGCATTTGATAAAATTCAACATCCATTCCTATTAAAAACATTAGAGAGTATAGGAATTAATGGACTTTTCCTTAAAATAGTCAGTAGCATCTATTTAAAACCATCAGCTAGCATCATGTAATGGTGATAAACTGGAACCATTCCCAATAAGATCAGGGGTGAAACAAGGTTGCCCACTATCACCATTACTATTCAATATTGTATTAGAAATGATAGCCTTGCCAATAAGACAAGAAAAAGAGATTAAAGGAATTAGAGTAGATCATGAGGAAACCAAATTATCACTCTTTGCAGATGATATGATGGTCTACTTAGAGAACCCTAGAGAATCAACTAAAAGACTATTAGAATTAATCCACAACTTTAGCAAAGTTGCAGGATACAAAATAAATCCACATAAATCATCAGCATTTTTACACAACACCAACAAAATGCAACAGCAAGAGATACAAAGAGAAATTCCATTCAAAATAACTATCGATAGTATAAAATATTTGGGAATATATCTGCCAAGGGAAAGTCAGGATCTATATGAGCAAAACTACAAAACACTCTCCACACAAATAAAGTCAGATGTAAACAACTGGAAAAACATCAAGTGCTCTTGGATAGGTTAAGCGAATATAATAAAGATGGCAATACTACCTAAACTAATCTATCTATTCAGTGCTATACCAATCAAACTCCCAAGAGATTATTTAACTGACCTAGAAAAAATAACAACAAAATTCATCTGGAAAAACAAAAGGTCAAGAATTTCAAGGGAATTAATGAAAAAAAAATGCAAATGAGGGTGGCCTAGCTGCACCAGATCTAAAACTATATTATAAAGCAGTGGTCACCAAAACCATTTGGTACTGGATAAGAAATAGAGTAGTGGATCAGTGGAATAGGTTAGGTTCATAGGACAAAATACTCAATGACAATTGTAATCTAGTGTTTGATAAACCCAAAGACCCCAGTTTTTGGGATAAAAACTCACTATTTGACAAAAACTGCTGGGATAATTGGAAATTAGTATGGAAGAAATTAGGCATTGACCCACACCTAACACCATATACCAAGATAAGGTCAAAATGGATTCATGATCTAGGCATAAAGAATGATATTATAAACAAATTAGAACAATGTAGGATGGTTTACCTCTCAGACCTGTGGAGGGGGAAGGAATTTGTGACCAGAGAAGAACTAGAGGTTATCATTAATCACAAAATAGATAAGTTTGACTATATCAAGTTAAAAAGTTTTTGTACAAACAAAATGAATGCAGACAAAATTAGAAGGGTAGCAGTAAACTGGGAAAATATTTTCACATCCAAAGGTTCTGATAAAGGCCTCATTTCTAAAATATATAGAGAATTGACTCAAATATATAAGAATTCAAGCCATTCTCCAATGGATAAATGGTCAAAAGATATGAACAGACAATTTTCAGATGAAGAAATTGAAACTATTTCTGGTCACATGAAAAGGTGCTCCAAATCACTATTGATCAGAGAAATGCAAATTAAGACAACTCTGAGATACCACTACACACCTGTCAGACTGGCTAAAATGACAGGAAATGATAATGATATCTGTTGGAAGGGATGTAGGAAAACTGGGACACTGATACATTGTTGGTGGAACTGTGAACGGATCCAACCATTCTGGAGAGCAATTTGGAACTATGCTCAAAAAGTTATCAAACTATGCATACCATTTGACCCAGCAGTGTTTCTACTGGGCCTATATCCCAAAGAGATTTTAAAGGAGGGAAAGGGACCCACATGTGCAAGAATGTTTGTGGCAGCCCTTTTTGTAGTGGCAAGAAACTTGAAATTGAAAGGATGCCCATCAATTGGAGAATGGTTGAATAAATTATGGTATATGAATGTTATGGAATATTATTGCTCTGTAAGAAACGACCAACAGGAGGATTTCAGAGAGGCCTGGAGAGACTTGCATGAGAAGGTATTAGTGAGTATGTGCACTGCCATTTTAAGACAGTCTACCTGCCACATATTCAAGATTAAAACCAGTTTTAAAATGAAGTCATCCAAACTGACTAAGCACAAAATACTTGATCCCCACAATCCTACCAAACTTCTTCTAAGTAGCAAATATGAATCTGATACTTAAACCAGAAAAAGAAAACTATAGACTATTACATCTAATAACTATCAATGCAAAAATATTGAATGAAATATTGACAAAGGAGTACAATAACATAAGCAAAGATAATAAATTGTACTCTTGCCAGGCTGATTTATACCAGGAATTAAAGTTTAGTTAAATATCAGGAAAACAATACACAACACAGAACATATTAAGAAAAACAATAAAACCACATGATTATATCAACAGATATTGAAAAAGCTTTTGACAAAATACTTCTCTATAAAAAGTAGGGGAGAAAAAGCAAGCATTTAAGTACCTACTATGTGCTGGGCATTGTATTAAATAAACACTTTATAAATATTATTTCAACTGATCCTCAAAATAACCCTGTGGAGTAGGTGCTAGTTGAGGAAACTGAGGCAGATAGTGTTTAAATGACTTGCCTGAGGTCACATAACTAATATATGTCTAGAGCAACATTTGAATTCAAGTGGTCCTGATTCTGGGCTCAGCACTTTAGTGTGTCACCTAGCTGCCTCTAACATTAAAAAATCACAGGAATAAATGGACTGTTCTTTAACAGGATGAACAATATACATTTAAAATTTAAAACTAGCATTATTTATAAAGAAAAAATGCTAGCAGTCTTTCCAGTAAGATTGGGTGTAAAGTAATATGTGCACTGTCACCATGTCATTTGATATAGTTTTAGAACTGATAACTGGAACAGTAAGAAAAGAAAAAGAAACTGAGAGAAAAAGGATAAACTAAAAGGAGACAAAATTATCATTTTTATACATAACAAGGAGAACTCTAAAGACAACTAAAAATTGAATGAAGTGGCTAATATCTTCAATAAAGTAGTAGGATAGAATATAAACTTATAAAGTCAGCAGTTTTTACATATTAAAGTAAAATAGCAGTTAAAGACATTCCATTCAAAATAACAACATAATGTATAAAATATTAGAAAGTCCATCTAAAAAAGAAATACACAGGAATTATATGAATAACACAACATACTTTATAGAAATAGAGATTTAAATAGAGATTAAGTGCTCAAAATTGGGCAATGAAAAATAATATATAATGTAATAAAAATGATGATACTACCTAAATTAATTTACCTATTGATACTATCCCCAAACCACCAAAGGGTAACAAAGCTCATAAGGAGGAACAAAAGATTAAAACTATTTTAAAAATAATGGGGGAAAAAAAGAAAAGGGGACCAAGCAATACCAGATTTCAAATTATACCACAAAGCAAAAATTATCAAAATTATTTGGTATTGATTAAAAAAAAAATTTCATCAGTGTAAAAGATTAAGGACACAAGACTCAGACTGAATATAGTATCATAATGTTTGAGAAACCTAAGCCCTCCAATAACTCGAGTAAGGATTCACTTAAGTCAACAAAAATTGCTGGATGTCTCATACCATTTACCACGAATACACAACATGGAGGTATGACAAAAGATAAAAGTATGAAAAAGGAAAAAATTCTTGGTTTAAAAAAAGAGGGGGGGAATAAAAGTATCTTTTGTTGTGCAAGAAAAGTCGTATCTACAAGAAAGAAAAATCAGATAAAGAAAACATAATGCAAGCAAACATCAATCAAGAGCATGAAAAAGTTATGTCGTGGTCCACATTTCACATCCCTCTCTCTGGGTGTATATGGCTTTCTTCAGTGAACAATTGGGAGTGGTTTGAAACATTTCAATTTTGAAGAGAGCCATGTCCATCAGAATTGATCATCATATAGTCTTCTTGTTGCCATGTATAATGACCTCCTGGTTCTATTCATTTCACTTAGCATCAGTTAATTCAAGTCTCTCCAGGCCTCTCTGAAATCATCCTGCTGGTCGTTTCTTACAGAACAATAATATTCCATGACATTCATATACCATAATTTATTCAGCCATTCTCCAAATGATGGGCATCTATTCAGTTTACAATTTCTAGCCACTACAAAAAGGACTGCTACAAACATTCTTGCACATGTGGGGCCCTTTCCTTCCTTTATGATTTCTTTGGGATATAAGCCCAATAGAAATGTTGTTGGGTCAAAGGGTATGCACAGTTTGATAACTTTTTGAGCATAGTTCCAAATTGCTCTCCAGAATGGCTGGATCCGTGGAACTTAAAATCTTACAAATATGACTTACAAACAAAAGTCAAAAACTACCTTTGCATGTAACTGGAAAAATATAAAATAATATTAAGAGAGAAAAAATAAAATGTCATTTTGTAATATGATATTCAGGGGGGTCATAAAGAATACACCCATACAATTAACAAGAAAAGAAAGAAAAAAACAGATTGAGATCAACTTCTGAAGAAATCCACTTCATTTGTACTTAACTCTGTGGGCAACACGAGAACAAACTCAAGGTTTTTGAGTAGGAAAGTGTCTTGATCATCACTGTAATTAAGGCAGTGAGTAGCATGAAGGATATACTGAAGCAAGAAGAGAGAAACTGGAGAAGAGTCTACAACAATCATTTAAACATGAATTATTCAAGCATAAAATCATGGCCTAAGGTGACAGTAAACAGAACAAATGGAAGGATTCAAAAGACATTTAAAAAAAAAAAAGAAAAGAAAAACTACCAGAATTTAAATCACTGATTAAGTATCAGGCAGGGGGAAAAAGTTAAAGAGGAGCCAAATATGGCCTTCAGGCAGAGAAAATAATTTTAGCTCTTTCCTCACAAAAACCCTGTTGGGTTATATAGTGTTAACATCAAATATAGTGCTTGAGAGGTGGATACTTTTTCAAGATGATGACTTTAGATAAATCTACAAGTTATACAATTTTAGGAGAAAAAAAAACATTCAGAGCAATTTGGGGAAAAAAATTAATTAAGATTCTATTTTTAAAAGAAATACCTGGAAAATATGATTAACTTATCACTTAAATCTCAATTATCAAAACGGCATATGACTTATCTAAAAGGTTAAAAGAAAGCATAGCAGAAGATATATTCAGGCCCAGAACTAATACAAATACTTCTTGTGATAGAATAACTGTGAAATATGACTCTTCCTTGAGTGGCATTCAAAACATTCCCACAACTCCTATTATTAACATAATGTTCAAAAATAGACTTTTTTCCAAAGTCATTATGATATTCTGTGTAAACAGTATTTGGGATAAGCAATCTGCATTATAAAAATGCATAAAAATGTGGTGACAGGAACAGCAGCCATTTCAGATATCAAAGTCAAACATCAAAAACTTTACAAATTACAAAATAAATGCCTAATTCAGCTACTAAACTAACTTTGAATGTATAAACACAAGGAAAATCAATGAAACAGTGGCTATATATTTAGGAAAACAATGACCCAGGTTTCAGACACAAATCAGATTTCTAGTTAAATATCTGAAAGTATAGAACCATATCTTTATGGCTTAGAATAAGAACAGAAGAACACAAACGCTATAAAATTGTTCCATGGGTCCACTGCATAAAACAGTACCTGCTTAATAAATGCTTACTGATTCTAGGAGGTCCTTAAAATCTGTTCAAGTCAAAGTGGAGTTAATGGCACTATTTGCTGATGTTCTAAAAATTATTCACACTTCAATATTTCTTTCTAAGAAAAAGGGGAGGAGGGGGATTGTGAATCCAGCAACTGAGGATCAGCCAACTGGCAAATATTTATTAAATACCATCTTTGTGCCAGGCAATGTGCTGGGTACTGGGGATGTGAAGATAAAAAAAAAATGCAATGATACCTGCATTAGAGAGAGTTTATTCCATCTAGTGTGCTAAATTGGGAATGAAGAGACCCAGGTTCAATTTCTGTCTCATCAACAAAAAGTTATGAAGTGCCTACAGTATCCCAGGTGCTGGACATTTACCAGCTGTGTGGTCTAGGCAAGTCACTTATCCTTTCAAAGCCTTTACTTCCTCATCTGTAAAATGGAAGGGAAGCTGTAATTATACTTCACACCTTGGACAGGGCTATTATGAACAGAATACTTTGCAAACCAATAGATAAATGTGAATGATTACTTCATAAGTAATAAGTCAAGTAGACAGGAGTCTGGGCCTGCTGTCAGGAAGAGAGGAGTTCAAATCCTGTCTTAGCCATTTACTAGCTGTATAATCCTGGTTTAGAGGCTTGACCTCAGTTTGCCTCTGTTTCTTCAACTGCAAAATGAGGATAATAATAGGACCCACCTCCCAGAGTTATTGTGAGGATCAAATGAGATAATATTTGTAAGAAGTGTCACCATAGACAGCTTTTATGGAGAGAAAGAAGGGCAGACCTCAGATCCTGAGGTTCCTGAAGGTAAAGCAACTCCAGAGGAAGCCGCAAAGGGAGACACAAGCTGGTCCCCATTTCACAAGGCTTTCCTGGAAGATTGCATAAAGAATCTCAAAAGAGAGTTAGAAGAAAAATGAGGAAATGAATTGAGATCATTGCAAGAAAGATATAATGCCCTACAAAATAGATATGAGGGGCAGCTACGTGGCGCAGTGGAGAGAGCACCAGCCCTGAAGTCAGGAAGACCTGAGTTCAAATCTGGCCTCAGACACTTAACACATCCTAGCTGTGTGACCTTGGGCAAGTCACTTAACCCCCCCCCAAAAAAAGCAAAAAAAAAAAAAAGAGAGAGAGAGAGAGAGAGAAAGAGAGAGAGAGAGATGAAAAAGACACCAATTCACTGGATTATCACAATGAATGGCACATAGTAGGTACTTAATAAATACTTGTTTTAGTGAACGGTGATTCAGAGCAGTTCCAATGGTCTTGTGAACAAAACCATTTGCACCTATGGTCTTATGATGAAGAGAGCCATCTGCACCCACAGAGAGGACTGTGGGAACCAAGTGTGAATCACAGCATAGTATTTTCACTTTTTTAAATTGTTGTTTGCTTGCATTTTGTTTTCTTTCAATTTTTTTTTCTTTCTTGATCTAATTTTTCTTGTGCAGCATGATAATTGTGGAAATCTGTACAGAAGAACTGCACATGTTTAACATATATTGGATTACTTGCCATCTAGGGGAGGGAATAAAGGGAAGGAAGGGAGAAAAACAATTTTGGAACACAAGGTTTTGCAAGGGTGAGTGTTGAAAACTATCACTGCATGTGCTTTGAAAATAAAAAGCTTCATATATAAAATAAATAAATGCTTGTTTTCTTCCTTCCTTTAATATTGATTCATTCATTCATTCAAGAAATAGTTAAGTTTTTGCCTTGGGGTGGAGCCAAGATGGCGGAGTGTAGACACAACTCCCTGTGACCTTCTGATCTTCTCTCAAACCAACAGCAGATTAAGCCTCTGAACTGGTTCTGGAGTGAAAGCTCCCCCAAATATATGGAGTACAACACATTTCCAGCACAAGTTACCTTGGAAGAACTCTGAAGCAGGTCTATTTCGGACAGGCAGGGGGTCGGGCAGTTTTCCAAGCTCAGGCGGCAGCGCACAGCCAGGGCAGAAAGCAAGGGCTAGAATAGAGCATGGCAGATTCTAAGCACCTGGGAAGTGCCTGGGAGACACTTGGGCCACTTTGCTCTGCTTGCGGGCAGGTGCTTTGGCAGATCTGCCTTTAGTAAAAGGTAGATTGAAAACCACTAAGAACGCAGGACCTAGCCGGGACAGCCCAAAACCGGCGGTCAACTACCCGAACTGCTCCAGGGCAAATTGAAGCATTTGCCCCTCTTCTGCTTTAAACAGACCTCAAAAATGAGTAAGAAACAGAAGAGAACTGTCACCATAGACAGCTTTTATGGAGAGAAAGAAGGGCAGACCTCAGATCCTGAGGTTCCTAAAGGTAAAGCAACTCCAGAGGAAGCCACAAAGGGAAACATGAGCTGGTCCCCATTTCACAAGGCTTTCCTGGAAGATTGCATAAAGAATCTCAAAGGAGAGTTAGAAGAAAAATGGGGAAATGAATTGAGATCAGTGCAAGAAGGATATAATGCCCTACAAAAGATATGAAAAAGACAACAATTCACTGAAAAATAAAACTGGTGAAATGGATTTTGGCAAAATGGAAAAAGACAACAATTCATTGAAAAACACAATTGGTAAAATGGAAAAAGACTGCAATGAACAAAAAAAATTCAATTGGCCAGTTACAAAAGGAGCTAAAAAAGGTAACAGAAGAAAATAATACTTTAAAAATTAGAATTAAACAAATGGAAGTGAATGACTCAATAAGACTTCAAGAATCAAACAAAAACAAAAAAAGAAAAAAATTGAAGAAAATATAAAATATCTCCTAGGAAAAACAGCTGAATTGGAAAACTAGGAAAGACAATCTAATGATTATTGGACTCCCTGAAAGCCATGATGAAAAACAGAACCTAGATGCTATCTTACAGGAAATCATGTAAGAAAACTGCCCTGATGTTTTAGAATCAGAAGGCAAAATCACCATTGAAAGAATTCACCGATCACCTCCTGAAAGAGACCCCAAAATTAAAACCCCAAGCAATATTGTGGCTAAATTTCAGGACTATTGCACCAAGGAAAAGATATTGCAAGCAGCTAGAAAGAAACAATTCAACTGTAATTAGAATCACACAAGATCTGTCAGCTTCCATATTAAAGGATTGAAGGGCCTGGAATCAGATATTCCGAAAGGCAAAGGAACTTGGTTTACAGCCAAGAATAAGTTATCCAGCTAGAATGAGCATTATCTTCCAGGGAAGAAGATGATCATTTAATGATATAAAAGAATTTCACCTATTTCTAATGAAAAGACCAGATCTGAACAAAAAATTTGACCTCCAAACACAGAACTGAAGAGAAGTATAAAAAGGTAAAAAGGAAAGAACTCTTGAGAATTATATTTCTACTATGGGTATACTTAAAGAATGGGGGTACAATTTAATTTTACTTTGATAAAATGAAAAAAGAAACTAGAGGTGGAAGGCCTATCATACTGGAAAAAGAGAGGAAAGGGGGTAAAATAAAGTTTAAAAAAGGAGGTAAAAATAAGTTAACATCTTATGAAGAGGCAAAGAAAATCTAATATAATTGAGAGAAAGAAGGGAGGATGATGAGCACTGTATGAATCTTACTCTCATCAGATTGGGCTCTAAAAGAGTATATCAGACACATTTGGTCTCACAGAATAACTTGTCCCTCCTTATAGGGAAGTAGGAGAGAAAGGAAGAAAAGAAAGCGATAGACTAATAGTAGGGAAAATAGAAGAACTAGGGGAAAGGTGTAAAAAAGAGGGAGGGACTTTAAAACGGGGAGGACTGGTAGAGGGAGGTGGTCATCAAAAACAAAATACTAGGGAGGGGGGAAGGGAGTAAGGGGAAAGGGAAGAGAAAAACGTAACTTTGGGTAAATAAGATGGCGGGAAATAAAGAATTAGATATTTTAACTGTGAATGTGAAAGGGATGAACTCTCCCATAAAACGGAAGTGGATAGCAGACTGGATTAAAAGCCAGAATCCTACAATATGTTATTTGCAAGAAACACATCTAAAGCAGAGAAATATATAAAGAGTGAAGGTAAAGGGCTGGAGCAGAATCTATTATGCTTCAGGTGAACAAAAAGAAGCAGGGGTACCAATCCTTATCTCACATCAAGTAAAAGCAAAGAAAGATCTAATTAAAAGAGATAAAGAAGGAAACTATATTTTACTAATGGGTACCATAGATAATGAAGCGGTATCAATACTAAACATATATGCACCAAGTGGTACAGCATCCAAATTCCTAGAGGAAAAATTAACAGAGATGTAAGAAGAAATAGACAGCAAAACTATACTAGTGGAGAATCTCAACCTTGCTCTTTCAGAATTAGATAAACCAAACCACAAAATAAATAAGAAAGAAGTTAGGGAGGTAAGCAAAATGTTAGAAAAGTTAGGTATGATAGATCTTTGGAGAAAACTGAATGGAGACAGAAGGGAGTTTACTTTTTTCTCAGTGGTTCATGTAACTTATACAAAAACTGACCATGTGTTAGGGCATTAAAAACCTCAAAATCAAATGCAGAAAGGCAGAAATAGTAAATGCATCCTTTTCAAATCATGATGGAATAAAAAAAATCACATGTAATATAAGGCCAGGAGAAAATAGACCAAAAGTTAATTGGAAATTAAATAATCTAATTTTAAAGAATGAATGGGTGAAAGAGCAATAGACACAATCAATAATTTCATCCAGAAGAATGACAATAATGAGAAAACATACCAAAATTTGTGGGATACGCCCAAAGAAGTTATAAAGGGTAATTTTATATCTCTAGATGCTTACTTGCACAAAATAGAGAAAGAGAAGATCAATGAATTGGGATTACTATTAAAAAAGCTAGAAAAAGAGCAAATTTAAAACCCTCAATTAAATACCAAATTGGAAATTCTGAAAATAAAAGGGGAGATTAATAAAATTGAAAATAAGAAAACTATTGAATTAATAAATAAAACTGAGTTGGTTTTATGAAAAAACCAACAAAATAGATAAGCCTTTAGTTAATTTGATTAGAAAAATGAAAGAGGAAAATCAAATTATTAAGTCTCAAAAATGATAAGGGAGAACTTTCCTCCAATGAAGAGGAAATTAGAGCAATAATTAGGAGTTACTTTGCCCAACTTTATGCCAATAAATTTGATAATCTAAATGAAATGGAGAAATATCTACAAAACATAGATTGTCCATTTTAACAGAAGAGGAAATAAATTATTTAAATAGCCCCATTTTAGAAAAAGAAATAGAACAAGTTATTAATCAACTCCCTAAGAAAAAATCTCCAGGGCCAGATGGATTTACATGTGAATTCTACCAAACATTCAAAGAACAACTAATTCCAATACTATATAAACTATTTTTAAAAATAGGGAAAGAAGGTGCACTACCAAATTCCTTCTATAATACAGATATGATGCTGATAGCTAAACCAGGTAGGGTGAAAACAGAGAAAGAAAACCATAGACCAACTTCTCTAAGGAATATTGATGCAAAATGTTTAAATACGATATTAGCAATGAGATTATAGAAAGTCATCCCCAGGATAATACACTATGACCAAACAGCATTTATTGTAGGAATGCAGGGCTGGTTCAATATTAGGAAAACTATCAGCATAATCAATTATATTAATAACCAAGCTAACAAAAATCATATGATTATATTAATAGATGCAGAAAAAGCATTTGATAAAATCCAACATCCTTTCCTATTAAAAACAGTAGAAAGAAAAAGATTAAAGGAATAGAGTAGGTAATGAGGAAACTAAATTATCACTCTTTGCAGATGATATGATGATATACTTAGAGAACCCTAGAAACTTGACTAAAAAATTACTAGAAACAATTCACAACTTTAGCAAAGTTACAGGATACAAAATAAATCCAAATAAATCATCAGCATTTTTATATATTGCCAGCAAAATTCAGCAGCAAAAGATACAAAAAGAAATTCCATTCAAATAACTGTTAATAGTATAAAATATTTGGCAATCTATCTGCCAAGGAAAAATCAAGAACTATACGAGCTAAACTACAAAACACTTTACACACAAATGAAGTCAGACGTAATCAATTGGAAAAACATCAAGTGCTTATGGGTAGGCCAAATGAATATAATAAAAATGACAATACTATCCAAACTAAATTACTTATTTAGTGCCATACCAATCAAACTCCCAAGAAATTATTTTACAGATCTAGAAAAAAATAGTAGCAAAGTTCATTTGGAAGAACAAAACATCAAGAGTTTCAAGGGAATTAATGAAAAAAAAAGGCTGATAAAGGTGGCCTTGCTGTACCAGATCTAAAACTATATTATAAAACAGAAGTCATCAAAACCATTTGGGACTGGCTAAGAAATAGAGTAGTCAATCAGTGGAACAGGATAGGATCACAGGACAAACTAGGCAACAACTATAGCAATCTAGTATTTGATAAACCCAAAGACCCCAGCTTTTGGGATAAGTACTCACTATTTGACAAAAACTGCTGGGAAAATTGGAAACTAGTATGGAAGAAATTAGGGCTTGACCCATATCTAACACCACATACCAAGATAAGATCTAAATGTGTTCATGATTTAGATACAAAAAGTGATGTTATAAGTAAATTAGAGGAACAGAAGATAGTTTACCTCTCAGACCTATGGAGAAAGAATAAATGTGTCCAAAGAAGAAGTGGAACTCTTAATTGAATACCAGATAGATAATTTTGACTATATTAAGTTGAAAAGTTTTTGTACAAACAAAACTAATGCAGACAAGATTATGAGGGAAGCAATAAATTGGGAAATCATCTTTACATTTAAGGGTTCTGATAAAGGTCTCATTTCTAAAATATATAGAGAATTGTCTCATATTTATAAGAATTCAAGCCACTCTCCAATCGATAAATGGTCAAAGGATATGAACAGACAATTTTCAAATGAAGAAATTGAAACTATTTCTAGTCATATGAAAAGGTGCTCCAAATCACTATTGATCAGAGAAATGCAAATTAAGACAACTCTGAGGTACCACTACACACCTGTCAGATTGGCTAAAATGACAGGAAAAGATAATGACAAATGTTGGAGGGGATGTGGGAAAACTGGGGCACTGATATATTGTTGGTGGAACTGTGAACGGATGCAACCAATTTGGAACTATGCTCAAAAAGTTATCAAACTGTGCATACCCTTTGACCCAGCAGTGTTTCTACTAAGCCTATATCCCAAAGAGATCTTAAAGGAAGAAAAGGGACCCACATGTGCAAAAATGTTTGTGGCAACCCTTTTTGTAGTGGCTAGAAACTGGAAACTGAGTGGATGACCATCAATTGGAGAATGGCTGAATAAATTACGGTATATGAACATTATGGAATATTATTGTTCTGTAAGAAATGACCAGCAGGATGATTTCAGAGAGGCCTGGAGAGACTTGCATGAATTGATGCTGAGTGAAATGAGCATAACTGGGAGATCATTATACACAACAACATCAATACTATATGATGATCAATCCTGATGGGCATGGCTCTCTTCAACAATGAAATGTTTCAAACCACTTCCAATTGTTCAGTGAAGAAAGCCATATACACCCAGAGAGAGGGATATGAAATGTGGACCACAACATAACATTTTCATGTTCTCGATTGATGTTTGCTTGCATTGTGTTTCCTTTATTTGATGTTTCTTTCTTGTAGATAAGATTTTTCTTGCACAACAATGATAAGTGTGGAAATATGTATACATATATTCGATTTGTCAAGTATTTTAACATAATTAACATGTAGTGGATATTCTGCCATGTGGGGGGGG
>JAJPUD010001402.1:324238-371528 GCA_023553655.1 Myrmecobius fasciatus | reverse complement strand
GGGGGGGGGGGGGGAGGCAGGGCTGCAATAGAGGGGCGGATTTGAGGCACCCAGGAAGCCCCTAGGACATGCGTGGGCCACTTTGCTCTGCTTGCAGGCAGGTGCTTTTGCAGATCTGCCTTTGGTAAAGGGTGTATCGAGAGCAGTTGAAAACGTGGTCCTAGTGCAAATCTAGCCCCACCAGCCTCAGACCGGAAGTCAACTCGGCAAACTGCCCCAGGGCAAATACAAATTGTTGCAGTTTTTTCTGCTGGGGACCAATATCCCAACTTTAAATCATGAGCAAGAAGCAGAAGAGAGCTCTCACCATAGAAAGCTTTTACGGAGAAAAAATAGAACAGTCCCCAGATCCTGACATTATGAAAACAATCCCAGATGAAGCCACAAAGGCAGACTTAAGTTGGTCTCCCTTTCAGAAGGCTTACCTAGAAGATTGCATTAAGAATCTCAAAAGAGAGCTAGAAGAAGAATGGGGAAATAAATTGAGATCAGGGCAACAGAAATATCAAAAACTGGAAAATAGGACTGGTGAATTGGAAAAAGAAAACAGTTCACTGAAAAACAAAATTGGTGAATTGGAAAAAATCACCAATTCACTGGAAAATAAAAATGGTGAACTGAAAAACAAAATTGGTGAATTGGAAAAAGACAACAATTCACTGAAAAACAAAATTGGTGAATTGGAAAAAGACAACAATTCACTGAAAAATAAAACTGGCAAAATGGAAAAAGAATGCATTAAATCAAGAAATTCAACTGGCCAGCTGCAAAAGGAGCTAAAAAAGATAACTAAAAGAAATAATACTTTAAAAATTAAAATTGAACAAATAGAAGTAAATGACTCAATAAGACTTCAAGAATCAGTCAAACAAAAACAAAAAAAATGAAAAAATAGAAGAAAATATGAAATATCTCCTAGGAAAAACAAATGACTTGGAAAACAGATCCAGGAGAGACAATTTAAGGATTGTCCGACTCCCTGAAAGCCACGATGAAAAAAAGAACCTGGATGCTATCTTCCAGGAAATCATGAAAGAGAATTGCCCTGATGTTTTAGAATCAGAAGGCAAAATTGGCATTGAAAGAATTCACCGATCACCTCCAGAAAGAGACCCCAAAATTAAAACCCCAAGGAATATCGTGGCCAAATTTCAGGACTATTGCACCAAGGAAAAGATATTGCAAGCAGCTAGAAAGAAACAGTTCAAATACTGAGGAACTGTAATTAGAATTACACAGGATCTGTCAGCTTCCACTTTAAAGGATCGAAAGGCCTGGAACCAGATATTCCGAAAGGCAAAAGAACTTGGATTACAGCCAAGAATAAGTTATCCAGCTAGAATGAGCATCATCTTCCAGGGAAGAAGATAGTCATTCAATGATACAGGAGAATTTCACCTATTTCTAATGAAAAGACCAGATCTGAACAAAAAATTTGACCTCCAAATAGAGAACTCAAGAGAAGCATAAAAAGGTAAAAAGGAAAACTCTTGAGAGCTATATTTCTACTATAGGTATCCTTAAAGAATGGCAGTATAATTTGATTTTTCTTTGATAATAATGGAAAAGAAATTAGAGGTGGAAGGGATACCATACTGAAAAAGAAAAAGGGGAGAGGGGGGAAAGGAGGCAAAATAAAGTAAAAATAAAGGAGGTAAAATAAGGCAAAATCTCATAAAGAGACATAGAAGATCTAATATAATTGAGGGAAAGAAGGGAGGGTGATGAGTATTGTGTAAACCTTACTCTCATTAGATTGGACTCTAAGAGAGTATATCAGACACATTTGGCTTCAAAGAAAGACCTGACCCTCCTTGTGGGAAGGTAGGAGGGAGGGGAGAAAAGGAAAGGGATAAACTAATAGAAGGATTAGGGGAAAGGTATAAAGGGGAGGGAGGGACTCTTAAGGGAGGAGGATTATTGGTGGGAGGTGGTCATCAAGAGCAAAGTACTGGGGAGGGGGGAAAGGAGAAAGGGGAAAGGGAAGAGAAAATCATAACTCTGGGTAAATAAGATGGCAGGGAATACAGATATAGTTATTTTAACTGTGAATGTGAATGGGATGAACTCTCCCATAAAACGGAAGCGGGTAGCGGACTGGATTAAAAGCCAAAATCCTACAATATGTTGTTTACAAGAAACACATCTAAAGCATAGAGATACATACAGAGTGAAGGTAAAGGGCTGGAGCAGAATCTTCTATGCTTCAGGTGAACAAAGAAAGGCAGGGGTAGCAATCCTTATCTTGGATCAAGTAAAAACAAAAATAGATCTAATTAAAAGAGATAAGGAAGGAAACTACATTTTACTAAAGGGTTCCATAGACAATGAAGCAGTATCAATACTTAACATATATGCACCAAGTAGTATAGCATCCAAATTCCTAGAGGAGAAACTAACAGAGATGCAAGGAGAAATAGACAGTAATACTATACTAGTGGGGGATCTCAACCTTGCTCTCTCAGAATTAGATAAATCAAATCACAAAATAAATAAGAAAGAAGTTAGGGAGATTAACAAAAGGCTAGAAAAGTTAAGTATGATAGATCTCTGGAGGAAATTGAATGGTGATAGAAGGGAGCGTACTTTTTTCTCAGGGGTTATACAAAAATTGATCATGTGTTAGGGCATAAAAACCTCAAAATCAAATGCAGAAAAGCAAAAATAGTAAATGCATCCTTCTCAGATCATGATGCAATAAAACTCACATGTAATATAAGGCCAGGAGAAAATAGACCACAAGTTATTTGGAAATTATTCTCTTGACCACTCCATCTTTTTAAGTTCTCTCTTCTCCCTTGGCTTTGGTGAAACTGCTCTCTCCAGGTCTCTTCTTATCTGTTTCATAGCTTCTTCCTCGTCTCCTTAGAGCTAGCATTTTATGAACTCTTCTTCTTCTTTCCACCTCCTACAGATAAATTGCTACACCAGGGCTCTTTTTTAGCCCTCTGATCTTCTTTCTCTATTCTCTCTTAATTTACAATCTCATTCCTTTAACTCCAATGATTTCAGTTATTCTTACACCAGACAAATGACTCTCAAAGTTATATTCTCAGTACCAGTAGTTATATTTCTCATTTGCATTTTATGCCTGTATCCAAGGGTCACCTCATTTTAATGAGGCCAGAAGCATCTTATAATTAGAGCAAAAAGTATCATGAATCTGTGTTCAAAAAGTGGCTAGCTGGTAAAAAGACAATTTTTTGGTGGAACATTATCTGGGCTCCAAAAGTTTTCATTACAAACTTATGTGATATTTAACCTGAACATAATTGAGATCTTCAAGACAAATAGGATCATTTCACTTTAAGAAAAAAAAAATGCTACTATAATTACTCATGACCATTAACATTGTATTAGAGATGCTAGACAACACGTCATAAACATTCAAAATACAATTTTAAAATTTTTAATCCTGAATAATCTCTAAATATTGAAAATGTTCTAAAACTTTTACCAATGAAATCAGCTAAACAAAATTCTTGGCATAACTTTTAACCAAAGTACCCCCCAAAAGGGGGAATAAATCAGTCTATATTGTACATGAGATTAAAATTTTTGAAAAAACATATCACAAATATCTCCAGGACCAACTTCAAAGTACCTTGTTCTTATTGCTCCTTCACAAAAATAGGAGAATTTAACGCATAATAGTATTCAATTTCCTTGCTACATTAAAACCAATTGCATTCTTCAGTTTTTCCATTTTGTACTACTCTTCATTTAACGACTTAAATAAATGTCACTTTCTCTACTGCATTTTGGTGAAATGAAATCACATATCCATTCCTGCTGTGGCTTACCCAGACAGATCAATGTTCAGATATCAAGGCAATCCCTATTAATGGCTCAGAAACAAATATGTAACACTGAATATGAATCCACCAAGCTTCAAAGTGTACATATTTTCAATAATAAAAACTCATATTTCTATAGCACTTTAAGGTCTGCAAAGTACTTCACATTAAATTCAAAAATAATTACTACAGATCAACAAACTGAAACATTCATAACAGGCACTGAAGGTACTTGTTGTCAAGAAATTTATATTCTTCTAGGGGAATACAACAACAGATATACCTCTAAATACAAGACAATGTGAGAATGGAGACAGCATTAATAACTGGTAAAAAAATAAAATAAAATAAAATAAAAACAAAAAGGGGCAGGTAGGTGTCGCAGTGGATAGAGCACCAGCCCTGAAGTCAGGAGGACCTGAGTTCAAATCTAGTCTCAAACACTTAACATTCCCTAGCTATGTGACCCTGAGCAAGTTACTTAACCCCAATTGCCTCAGCAAAAAGCAAAAAAAACAAAAAAACAACAACAAAAAAAAAAAAAACAGATAATCTGAGAAAAAAGAGAGCATTAACAACTAGGGGAATCAGGAAAAATTTCACAAAGAAAATGACATTTGACTTGAAATTAAAAATTCTAAGAGGCAGTGACAAAAGAGTGAGTGAATTCCAGACATGCAGTTCAGCCTGTGCAATAAACTCAGATGGGAGTTAGAAGGTCAAGTTTGGAAAACAATCCAGTAGACTAGTCTCACAAGACATAAGGAGGAAAAGTGTAAAGTAAATTTAGAAATGATAACCTGGTGCCAGACCATTCAAAGCTTTAAATACCAAGCTGAAAAGTTTGTGGCTTATCCTAGGCAGTATGGAGTCACTGACAATTATGGCAAATGGAGGATGGATTAAATAAGGATGAGTCTGGAAGCAGGAAGACTAATTAGTAGGCTACAGCCACAATACATAAGAAAGGTGAGGTGGGTGTGAATTAGAATGGTGATCGAATATGAAGGACAGTGAAAGGGACAGATAGATGTGGAGATGTAAAGAATGTTTTAGAGGAATAACTAGTAAAATTTGGAAATGGACAGGAAATGGAGGTGAAGAAGAATAAAAAAATGAAAAGTTCAAGATAATTCCAAAGGTGCAAGTTTGTACTGGTGGAAAGATGGTGATGAAACTGGGGGTAGGGGTAGACAGTAGCTTTATGAAAACAATCTAAAGGGTTTAGTAGCCTGCATGTTCAAGAGGAGTCAATAATATTCCAATAAGGTTGTATTTTTTATTATTAGGTGGCATTAAAAAAGGCAAAGAACCCAGGATTAGTATGGTCATAATCACTGCACCCCTCATCCACCAAACTACTTCTGGAGTACTGTGTGCCACTCCAAGGACCACATTCTAGGATGAAAATTGAGAACTTCGAGATTGTCCAACAAGCACCACCAGAATGGTGATAAATCTCAAGTTTATGTTATATGATGACCAGCTGAAGGAAGTGAGGATATTTATATTTAGTCTGGAAAAGGCAAAAGGCTTGGAGATGGGAAGATATGATAGCTTTCTTTAAGCATTTAAAGGTCTATCACATGGAATAGGAATTAAAATTATTCTGTCTAATCTAAAAGAGCAGAATTAGTTTTGTTCTTCACTACAAATGACCCTGCTACAGATATTGCCATTCCCATTTTATAAATGAGAATAAGGAGATTCAGAGAATTTAAGTGACTTCCACTAATTATCCAGCTATTAATTTCAGAAGTGGAATTTAAATCCAGATTAAGTCCAAATCCTGCACTTTCTGCTACGCCAAAGCATCTTTATGTAAATTTTGAAGAAAATTCTCTCAATAAACTTACACCTCCCAAAATTTAAACAAGAGGAAATCTCAATCACTACGCCTCTACATTCTAAAGTGGGAGGAGTTAATTCCAAGGTGGTTGTCACCTACCAACCTCAACTCAAAGCAAAACACAATTATATGCTACCGATTTCTGACACATTTATTTTAAGAGTCTCTTTTTGGCCCTTCTCCCACAACACCACAACAGTTCTGGTTCAAACCAACTCCTCCACCACCACCCTGGTCCCAACAAATGCAGAAGTTCCCCGGCATGACTTTGGCAGCCTGAACACCAAAGAGACACCTCCGAGGCACTCCGGAGAAAACCAACAACACCCAATACAACTCTGGTGTACCAGAGGCTCAGACACCAAGTACAATTGGTGTTTTGTTGTTTTTTGCCCTTTTTAAAAAAAAAAAAATAAAGTGGCACGTTCATCTGTGGGTACCGTCCTAGAATCCCTGGCAGAAGGAGTGCAAGAAGGATGTGGATCACATCCACATGCATAAACTAAACGCCCGGAGAAATGGGGCCAGAGTGCAAGGTCCTCCAAGCTCCGGGAAGCTCCCCTTTGCCTGGAAGGGAAGGGTTAGGACAGTCTCCAAAGGAGCAGTGGGTGTTAAAGGTCTGACAACCGCCCCGCCGGCAGGTCGGGATGAAGAAAAAAAGGATTTGGCCAAGCAGAATTGGTACGTCCTTACTCCTCCCCACCCCGGACCCCCGCCGTCCTGGGTCGGAATCCCGGAGGGGGAAGGGGGATAGGGATAGGGAACAAGAGGAGAATGGGTCCGGGGAGGGGTTCCTGAGCCACTATACTGGGGGGTCGGGGGCGTGTCCTACCTGGGCCGTGGCGAACGCAGGAACTCCAGGCAGTGGGGTCGGGCCCGGTTTAGGGCCGGGGCCGGCAGGGATCACCCCTCGGGAGGAGGCACCGCCGCCGCCTGCCCATCCCCCGCCGCCCGATTGCGGCGGGACCCGTGCGTGGGTTCTCGGGCCAGCGGCCGGTCGGCTGTCCTCCCTTGGGTACCGTTTGCGTCTACTGGCGACGGCGGCGGCTGTTGCTGCTGCTGGCTGCCCCCAGCCACTGCTCTTGCTCCAGCCCCTGCTCCTCCTCCTGCCGCCGCCGCCGCCACCGCGTCCCCACCGCTCCCATCGCCGCTGCGGCGACTACTGCAGCGCCCGCTGACCCGACCCGACGTTATTCTCCCCCTTCGCAA
This sequence comes from Myrmecobius fasciatus, assembly GCA_023553655.1. Taxonomy (NCBI): domain Eukaryota; kingdom Metazoa; phylum Chordata; class Mammalia; order Dasyuromorphia; family Myrmecobiidae; genus Myrmecobius; species Myrmecobius fasciatus. The sequence goes on along the minus strand of JAJPUD010001402.1, from coordinate 364,673 downwards.
CCCGGCACAGCCTAGCCCACCTGCCCTGCCAGGGCGAACGCCCACCTTCTCCACCGCAGGCGCTGATTGGAGGCCGCGTTCCGAATCCGTCACGTCGGTTGGCTGATCCCATTGCCTATCAGCGAGGGGGCGGGAAGTAGGGCAAAGAGGGTCTCCGCCCCCCACCGGAGAAATGCCGCTATCTTCAGGTTTGCCTGAGAGGGCGAGTTACCGGGAAAGGAGCATCACAATGGCAATGCGCGTGCGCAAGAGCATTCTGGGGGCTGTAGTTCTAGCCACAAGCTGCGGCTATCCACCAGTCCCGAGGAGGGAAGCAAGATTATGGGAGGGGGGAAGGGGGCAAGTCCGATGACCCGCATACCCTATTTTTTTTTTTTAACCTCGGTTCAGCCTCAAACTTCGTGTCCGCTGGCTTGTAGTGACATAGTGACGATGACCCTTGGTCTTGGTTCAGTATCTTACTCTGCAGAGGGGAAGACCTAAAGGACTTGATCGGGGTAACTCAATCAATCAGTTATAGATGATGGATGGGGTCACCTGGTCACGGCGCTCCCAGCGTGTAAGGTGGCAGTGACGGCCTCGAGGATCCTGGACTCGGAGGCCAAGGAGAGATGATGGTCAGCGATGGAGAGGCTCTCTTGGACACGTTCCCGGGCCCCAGGCAGACTCCCTGGCAATGGAGGCCTCGCCCTCCATCCCTTTGCCCACGGAGGTTTTCTCGTTCAGATCCCTTAAGAGACAAGGTAACGGTGGAGCCCCAGCAAAAAGTCCTCGGCCTGGGAGCCGTTGATTAATGACATTTTGGGTTTTCACTGCTCCCTACAAACAGGAAGGAGTCTTCGCCCTATTTAGAAGCAGCCTCAAGCCCAGAGACCTGGCAAGGGAACGAGCCCCTAACGTGGACCAAAGATGGACTTACTAGATCCTGAAATCCACAGGAGTATTGAAGGAGAATCGGGTTGGGGTGGAGGTGGGGGGTGGGGGATAAGTGGAGTATTATACAATAGGACCTGGAAATTAAAATGTTTTCAACAAGAAAATGTCCCAACCAAAATAAAAGGGCTCTTGAAACCTCAGCATCCGAGGTGTTTTTTGTTTGTTTGTTTTTGTTTTTTGTTTTTTGGGTTTTTTTTTTAAAGTCAGAAGATTTTCCTGAGCAGAGATGAGAGAATGAGAATCCAAGAGAATAAGGCTTACTGCCCTAAAACAAAGAGATCTGCTTTCAAACATGGAGGAAAAGAAGCATCTACATTCATTCATCTTGACATTGATTTTATGGAGGGCATCCAAACATCTCAATTCAGTGGATGGGACTGGGGCTTGATTTAGTAAAGTTTAGAGACGCAGGTGAGCTCTGACCTAATTTCAAAGCAAAGGAGATTTAGGAAGAATATATTCTGGAAAGATTGTAGCTTTTTTTTTTTTTTTTTTTTCCTGGAGAAGGACACTTCTAGTTATATTTTATTGTCAGCTACTAGAGGGTTGGAAAAATGCAATCACTATCTCCAGTATCCCTCACTGTTTTCTAAATCATAAGTCCTCTCTTGCCCTTGTTCTTACTTTCTTACTGGTCAGCAGTTCACAGTATTTAAATTGTAAAGAGCAGAAGTGTAACAGATGCAACAACAGTATTTTAAACATCCCCCTCCCTCCTGTAATATTGATTTGTAGCTATCACTCTTTGGAAAAAATATACAATTTTACAGGAGAAAGAATGAAACTAAATCTTCTACTACTAGCTTCAGGGTCATTTAAATCTTTCTTTTCCTTACTCAAGTAGAATGCAATAGAAGTAAATATAAATTCTTCCTATATGCTATATTTGAATTGCTCTTAAAGGAAAAATATTTTAGCCTTTTAAAAGTCCAGAAAGCTTAATAGTCTCTTGACATTCTCAATAAACAGCAGGCATTTCTCCTTACTCTTATGTACAGACCCCTTGGATAAAGAAGCAGAACAAAATGTGCATTAGAGGCAATTGATGATGTAGCTCATTTTGTTCCAGTCATAAACTTAGAGAACTTGCCAGATTTTCCATTTATTTCCACAAATTAAAATCTTAAGTTGCTTTTTCATGACTTTGCATGATATTCTAGCTAAAAAAAATTTTTTTGGGCCCTGAAAGTGATTGGGGATAGGAAGGAATTGGTGAATTCTTTAAATATTTTTCTTTATAATTTACCTATTTTTTCCAATTTTTAGGGAAAAATTGAAAATTATTTTGGGTTCTGCCTGATATTTATTTCAAGTGACTATACTGTATATGAAAAGGAACTATGGAGTAGTAGAGAACCACTTGTGGTTCAAGTTCTGACACATATCCTGGAGGTCTGTCCTGGGTAAGTCTGTTATTCAGTTCAGGCATAAGTTACAGAGGAGATGTTGATTTGCATTGGGAGAAAGAAACCCCTCATCTGACAGTTCCCTATATGAAAGATACAGGTTCAGTCCCATCATGTTTTTAAAGGCTTTCTGTTACATACATTTAGCAAGTATACATATATCACATGTTAAAAATGTAAATTAAATACTTAAATGTAATTTGAATGGCCTAGACTGATAACATGTGTGATACTTTCTTACTGTCCAGTGGTTTACAGTATGAATGAAGAGTGTGATAAGAGTTAAGGAGTCTTGATTAAAGCATTATTATTTATATTTACCTTCAATGACAATGAGTTTAGCTAGATTCTCCTTAAAAAAAAAATCACTTCTGGTTACTCTTTTCTGATTTGATTTATTTGAATACATCAAGAATTAAGCAAGTTTAATAGAAGGATTATTGGCAATTTACCAAGTGAAAATTATGACAAGCATTCTGAATTGAAAATCTTCAGAATAATTCAGTTCAGTTCAATAGGATTATAATATGTCCCAAGTGGGATTTATATGAGTATATATATTCAGAGTTCTCAAGAGTGGGACTTTCAGAATGATTTGTTGTCTGGCCATTTTCAGTCATGCCCTACTTTGCTTTGGGGGTGTCTTAGCAAAGATACTAAAGTGGTTTACCATTTCCTGCTCCAGCTCATTTTACAGATGAGGAAATTGAGGCAAATGGGTTAAATGATTTGTTGCCTCAGGATGATGGAAAATACCAAAGAAAACAGCTCTCAAACCTTGCCTCTCTGTTTTTCTTTGCCTTTCATTGAAGATCATAAGGCCCATAATTTAGGTTTAGAGCTAGAGGGACTTTATAGATGAGGTCTAGGGAGGCTAAGTGAATGGGTACATGGGTATTTAAGCATTATCAGAAATTGGTACCATGAAGTTCTGCCAAGGTAGTTCATCTTTGGTTCAGCTCTCTTTCTTTGAACACTGCTATTCTGTAACATTCTTATTACACTTTGACTTTATATTGTATTATAGATATTATATGTGTATCATTTACTGTAAAAACAAAACAAAACACAACAAAAAATGTTGGCATAGTACATAGAAAGCCAGTCTCAAACCCAGGAAGATCTGGATTCATTTCTCATCTCTGATACATATGGTTGTGGCTTTGGGCAGAGACAACTGTCAATGATCTAAGCAGCTTTCTAAGACTCTAAAGTAGCAAAGAATGTTGTCACTTGAATTGGTGGGAGTTTCCTCACCTGGAAATTACCAATATCAATGAAATCACAATTAGAGTTCCTATCTTTATTGAAAGACCAGGAGGACAGGAATAATATATTATTTTTTATTTCCCCTACACATCTACCACTGGGATTTCCAGGTAGGCATTCATTATTTGTAAAATTTATGAAGAAGCTTCACATGATTCATTGACTCCAAAATAACCCCATTTATTTAGGATTTATACAATAGAGAAAGGGTAGTTAGGTTACTCAGTGAAAAGAATGCCAGGCCTAGAGTCAGAAAGATTCAACTTCCTGAATTCAAATCTGGCCACAGATATTTTACTAGCTGTGTGACCCTATGCAAGTTATTTAACCCTGTTTGTCTCAATTTCCTCCTCTGTAAAATGAGCTGGAGAAGAACATAGCAAGCCATTCTAGTATCTCTGCCAAGAAAACCTCAACTAAGATCACAAAGAGTCAAGATAGCTGAAAACAACACTAAAGAGATAAATCTCCAGATGAGAGTAAATGTCTGAAAGGTTGAATCAAACATCCTATGTGGAAGTGTCCCTAGATATACCCCTTCATAAACATGAATTGGTTAGAATAAAAAGCTGACCCTATGCAGTATCCATGGCTACCAAACAATTTTGTAGTAGTTAATATGAAAAAGAATAATTATTACTTGCTTTTCTTTCTAAAGTACCCAAACTGGATTGAGGAAAAAAACAAAAATGAAGATCCCTGAACTCAGATAAACTGAAAACAAAACTGGTTGGTTTAGAGGTTTTCCTAAAAATCCCCTTTCAATATTCTCCTTCCATCTAGCACTATCTTCTTTCAGGTCTCTTAGTGTCAATGTGTTTGCTGTCTTAGGTGTGTACTTTGTAAACTTTTATTTCTAATTGTGTCTTAATTAAAGAACAGTAGCAATTCCATACTTAGCAAACCAAAAGAGGCAAACTGTCTTTTTCGTCTCCAAAGTCATACTTTTGGCCTAGGCTGACCCTGAAGGTAAACCTATTTTAATTGTGGGGAATCTAAGTCAGAAGTGACTCTTCCTTTTTTTCACCATCAAATGAGAGGATGCATGCAATGTGCTTTATAAACGTTAAAGTGTTATATACTCCCTTCTTTGATGAGCTCAATTCAGCAAACATTTATTAGACACCTATTTTTGTGCAGCTTACTGTGCTAAGCCTTGGGAATACCAAAATAAAAACAGAACCTTCCCTTCCCTTAGAGTTTATATTCTAGGTTGGGGCTACAACATATGATTACATAAGTACATACAAAGTGTAGGGGGAGGGACAGAGGGAGAGAGAAAGAGAGAGAAAGGGAAAGAAAGAGGGAGAGGGAGAAGAAAGAGAGAGAGAGAGAGAGAGAGAGAGAGAGAGAGAGAGAGAGAGAATTATTCTATCCTTATGTTCCCAAGATTTCCAAATGCCGAAGTTTGTGGCCCCATTCTCAGTATTCCCTCTACTTACTTTGCACTTACCAAACTTAACCCTAACTTATCTATTGGTTCAATAAGTAGGTCATACTTTAATGGTCCAGAGTTTCTTCTTCAAACCATTAGACACACAAGACATCCAGCAAGAAATAGTTGTTCAAGTGGACCCTTCAGATTTGTATGATTACTCTCTGAAGGTTAAGAGTAATTATATAAAAGATAGAGATACCAGAATGTAAGGCCATGGGCAAATAAGGGGAACTTTAGTCTGGAATGGGGGAGAGGGAAGGAAATCCAACTAATTGGGAAATTATTTTTCTTCAAGGCTAAACTTAGCAGCCTTTCCTATTTCACCTTCCCCAATTATTAATATTCTTTCCCTGCTCAAATTATTGTTTATTTACTTATCTGTGTATATTTTAAATCATCCTTCTTGAATAGGTTGAAAGATGCATGAAAGCAGGAACATTGTATTTGTACTTTGTATCCCCATTAAGCTAGTGTTTTGTATGTAGTAGGTAAGCACCTAGCTTAACTGAATTGCTGAATTGTTATTGATGACTTTTGCATCTTAATTTAGATGTCATTCTGATTCTTAGATGGGATAGTGTAGTGTGGGAGCTAGAGAGAATACACTTGGAGTCAGAAAAATGTGAGTTCACATCCTTCCTCTAACACATGTGGCCATGGTCAAGTCAAAATCTTAAATGATCCTTAGTTTCTTCATCTGTAATTAAATAAGAATTAATGAGATTCTTTTAAGCTTTGAAAACTTCAAAGCACCATAGAAATGTCCATTGCAAAACGAGAAAAGAAAGCAATAAATTGCTTTGTTCTTATATGAGTCATGTTTATAGCACTCATTTCTGATTTATTTATACATATGCTTGAGTACGGTTAGGCATAATAAAGTATCATTTACTTAATAAATTGAAAAAAATTAAACCAGTAAATTATATATACACACTCGGAATTCCTAGTTTGTCACATAACAAGTTTATCTGCTTATAATTTTTTTTAAATTAAAAGCAACATTATAGCAAGATAACACTGTAGCCTTCATGAATTGTTGCAATATAGGGATAGGGATACCTTTCACAGCTATTTTTAAGCATTTGGCTACATGGCAGTCTGCAATTTCTGTCTCTTAATCAGTCCAGAATGGGAGGAGCCAATCCAGCCGTCTTTGTACAGTACCTTCTGGTGACCAGATTGTTTCACTGCAACCATTTTAAAATTAAAGCTCAACAGGTTCATCCTAGGATCAGGATTTAGAGTGGTAAGAAAACTTTGAAATAAGGAAAATAAGGAAAATTGAAGCAGTTTGGCCACACATAGTAAGCAGAACAAAGTCTCATATTGCTGATTTTAGCAACCATCACAGAACATCAGGTGGGATGACTCATGACTCTTGAATATGCTTCTCTGGTGTTATTTTTGCATTACAATTACTAATGAATAGCACTTCTAATTTATAGATAACAAATCAAATGAAGAGATTTCTTCATAACATCTACCAAGTTCAAGGCATTGTTCTAAGCACTCTGACACATGCAAAAGAATATGTTGCAGTTCTTACACCTATGACTTTGTATTATACTTGAATACATCCTTGGGGCTGTCCTACTAGATTGTAAATTCTGGAACGGAGGAACAATATTTTGTTTTATCTTCCCCCCCCCCAAAGCCTCCAACATAGGGCCTCTCAATAAAAATGTAATGAATTAACATGCAAAATTACATAGCAATAAATACAAAAATATATCACGATTTCCATATGAATGGAATAGACCACAACTATTAAAATAGTGTGTAGAATGTAATTTTCTCAAGAGCAAATGCAATTTAATTTTGTTTAACAGCACATTATATTACCATACATATAGCAGATAATATTTGTTGAAAATGCTACAAATTCAAAGGAAAAAAAATTATCAATGGACTGAAATTTCCTGAAACACTTAATGGAAGAAAATAACACCAACAGGACCTTGACTTGGAATAGGATTTAAATTAATATAAGTTGTGTGAGCCAAAATTTACATGCCATGCATGTAACATAAATTAAATCTTATTGCAAGTATGCACGTGGTAGAGCCTACTTGAATTGTCCTTTCAAGTCAGGGAACCTTTAGGGATAGGAAATGAATTTATCATATTTTTAAGTGAATTTTTCATTCGTTTAGGTAACCTATAAATGGGCAAATGTGTGCCATTATATTTACATTTTAATATATATGTATACTCTTAATGCAAGAAAGAATTAAGCAAGAAGTCCTTTTACTTTTTTTTTTTCTTTTTTTTGCCAGGCATTTAGAATTTAAGTAATTCATGCAGGGTTATACAACTAGTAATATTACACATCTGAGGCTGCATTTGAACTTACGTTTTCCTGATCTCAGGGCTTCACAGAAGCACCATCTAGCTGCCCCACCTTTTTCTTTTAATCAATTTGATGAATCTGCTTCACTCTGTTTAAGATATAGTTATACCTATTGGCCTCTTGTTAAGAGAACAAAAACAATTTATTACATCTCAGAGACTGAGATAGATAATCTGCTTTGGAACCACCTCTTTGGCCTCTACAGGTATGAGCTTTGTTGACTGAAACAGTCCCCAAAATGATTTGGTGGGCTAGGACTCTTTAAGAGGCCACATTCTCATTGGAAGAACTGCCTCTCTCTGATGACAGCTTCTAAAAGACAGCTGACAACCTACTTTTTCAGTTTTCATTGATTTTTCATTTGTTTTCATTTTTCATTTCATTCATTTCCTTTTTTATTTCAAGCAGAACATGGTTGCTTGGAGGCAGAAGACACATGCTCTACTATAGCTTTCTTATCTAATGGGCTCAAGAGCTTCTGAGTAGAATTTCCCAGCCCAAGAGATGGCAACAGCCACTGGAGTAGTGGAATACAAGAGACTGAATACGAGAGATTCAAGGGGGAAATAAAAAAACGTTTCCTGTAGAAGGCAGAATTTGGACCTGAAGGAAGCCTAGGAAGTCAGGAGGCAGAAATGAGAAGGGAGAAAATTCCAGGCACAGGGACAGCCAGTGAGCATGCATACAGTCAGAATGTAAGGTGCTTTGTGTAATGAATTCTTTATCTAGTAGGCTTAATAAAGAAATAGAAATCTGGCCTTCCTTTTCCCTCAACATTGCAAAGGGAAATAATAAATAGAGGTTTACAAAGAGAGGACCCACAAGACAATTCCATCTTTCAAATTATTGCATTTTCACTAACTGACCCCCCCCAAGCCTGTAATTCTCTTATCTCTCCCACTGAATTTCCTGAAATTTCAGCTAAAATCCCACCCTATATAAGAAGTCTTTCTTGTATTAAAGGAATTAGAGTAGGTAATGAGGAAACCAAATTAGCACTCTTTGCAGATGATATGATAGTATACTTAGAGAACCCTAGAGATTCAATTAAAAAGCTACTAGAAACAATTCACAACTTTAGCAAAGTTGCAGGATACAAAATAAATCCACATAAATCAACAGAATTTTTATATATTATCAACAAAGTTCAGCAGCAAGAGATACAAAAAGAAATTCCATTCAAAATAACTGTCGATAGTATAAAATATTTGGGAATTTGCCAAGGGAAAGTCAGGAACTATATCAACTAAACTACAAAACACTTTTCACACAAATAAAGTCAGACCTAGTCAATTGGAAAAACATCAAGTGCTCATGGGTAGGCCGAGCAAATATAATAAAAATGACAATACTACCCAAACTAATTTACTTATTTAGTGCCATATCAAACTCCCAAGAAATTATTTTACAGATCTTAAAAAAATAGTAGCAAAGTTCATTTGGAAGAACAAAACATCAAGAATTTCAAGGGAATTAATGAAAAAAAAATGCTGATGAAGGTGGCCTTGTTGTACCAGATCTAAAACTATATTATAAAGCAGTGGTCATCAAAACCATTTGGGACTGGCTAAGAAATAGAGTAGTCGATCAGTGGCATAGGATAGGATCACAGGACAAACTAGGCAATAACTATAGCAATCTAGTGTTTGATAAACTCAAAGACCCCAGCTTCTGGGATAAGTACTCACTATTTGACAAAAACTGCTGGGAAAATTGGAAACTAGTGTGGAAGAAATTAGGGCTTGACCTGCACATAACACCACATACCTTCAAGATAAGATCTAAATGGGTTCATGATTTAGATATAAAGAGTGATATTATAGGCAAATTAGAGGAACATAAGATAGTTTACCTCTCAGATCTATGGAGAAGGAATAAATTTGTGTCCAAAGAAGAACTGGAACTCTTAATTGAGCAACAGATAGATAATTTTGACTATATTAAGTTTAAAAGTTTTTGTACAAACAAAACTGATGCAGACAAGATTAGAAGGGAAGCAATAAATTGGGAAATCATCTTTACATTTAAGGGTTCTGATAGAGGCCTCATTTCTAAAATATATAGAGAATTGTCTCATATTTATAAGAATTCAAGCCATTCTCCAATCAATAAATGGTCAAAGGATATGAACAGGCAATTTTCAGATGATGAAATTAAAACTATTTGTAGTCATATGAAAAGGTGCTCCAAATCACTATTGATCAGAGAAATGCAAATTAAGACAACTCTGAGGTACCACTATACACCTGTCAGATTGGCTAAAATGACAGGAAAAGATAATGACAAATGTTGGAGGGGATGCGGGAAAACTGGGACACATTGTTGGTGAAACTGTGAAGAGATGCAACCATTCTGGAGAGCAATTTGGAACTATGCTCAAAAAGGGTTTTTTTTGTTTGTTTATAATTTTTAATTTATTATTATTATTATTAAAAGCTTTTTATTTACAAAACATATGAGTGATTTTTCTACATTGACCTTTGCAAAACTTTTTTTTTCCAAGCTTTTCCCCTTCTTCCCCCCACCCTCCATCCCTAGATGACAGGTAATCTAATACATGCTAAATATGTTAAATTATATGACAAATCTAATATATGTATACATATCTATACAGTTATCTTACTGCACAAGAAACATCAGATCTAGAAAGAGAGAAAAAAAAAACAACCTAAGAAGGAAAACAAAATGCAGGGAAATATTCACAGAAAGCGATAAAATGCTGTGTTGTGGGCCATTCTCCAATGGCCCAGCTACTGGGCCTATATCCCAAAGAGATCTTAGAGGACGGAAAGGGCCCCACATGTGCAAGAATGTGTTTGTGGCAGCCCTTTTTGTAGTGGCTAGAAACTGGAAGTTGAGTGGATGCCCATCAATTGGAGAGTGGCTGAATAAATTATAGTATATGAATGTTATAGAATATTATTGCTCTGTAAGAAATGACCAGCAGGATGATTTCAGAGAGGCCTGGAGAGACTTACATGAGCTGATGCTAAGGGAAATGAGCAGAACCAGGAGATCATTATACATGGCAACAACAATACTATATGAGGATCAGTTCTGATGGACATGGCTCTCTTCAACAATGAAATGTTTCAAACCAGTTCCAATTGTTCAGTGAAGAAAGCCATATACACCCAGAGAGAGAGATGTGAAATGTGGACCACAACATAACATTTTCATGCTCTCTATTGATGTTTGCTTGCATTGGGTTTCTTTTCTCAGATATTTTTTGTTCATGTAGATGCAACTGTTCTTGCACAGCAAGATAAGTGTGGAAATATGTATACATATATTCGATTTGTCAAGTATTTTGACATAACATGTAGTGGATTTCCTGCCATCTAGGGGAGGGGTGGGGACTAGGGGGGAATAATTTGTAACAGAAAGCTTTGTAAGGGTCAATGTTGAAGAATAACCCATACATATGTTTTGCAAATAAAAAGCTTTAATAAAAAAAAAAAGAAGTCCTTCTTGGTTCTTCTTAATAATTAATACTAATACCTTCCCTCCACGATAACCTCCAATTTATTCTGGTGTTTGCACGTTTTCTCCCCCAGTAGACTTCAGGACAGGGCCTGTTTTTGACTTTGCTTCTCTAGTGCTTAGCATAGTACTTGGCACATAGTAAGTATTTAATAAATGCTGTTGACTAACCTGGTAGCACCAAGGCAGTAAAGTTCCAAACTACCACTACCTGCATCCACTTCAAATTCTTTTTTACTTCTCCCAGGTCTTGAAGAAACACTATTGTTGTAAAAAAAATAAACTCAAAAAAAGTTTTTCTCTTTATATATTGTTTTAATGAATCATACAAATCCTGCAGCCTAAGTCCATTTTTTAAAAGTATATTTCATCTCTCCCATGTTTGAACAATAACCACTTATATTTCTAGACTTTGTTATTGTCAATATGTTATTTGTATGTCACTGTGTTTGGAGAATATAATTTCCATAAGGTCAAGAAAACACACTTCTTTCTAGCCTTGCTATTTATTCGTGGACCCAATAAGCCATTCTCTGTCTGTCAACCAATTATGAATAAAGGTTGTTGTTGCTGCAGTGCTGTAAAAATGTATTTATGAGCTCATCACTTCCATCTGCTGGTCATATTACAATACTACATGTGAACATGCTGATTTATTGGACAGCAGCAACATAACTTGCTATGGATTTGATACTTGTGGAAGTTAGGGCCAAGAGGAATAATAGTATTCAGTGACATTACTCTTTATTTTATGAATGAAGAAATTAAGACTCACAGAAGTTGTGACTTGCCTAAAGTCAATGTTTTCTCTAGTAAATAGTAAAGCAATTCAGTCGTTCGCATATATTTCATTCTCATTTTTTCTTTCAATTATAAATTTTATATTTATGCCATGTACAAAATCCTATTCCATAGAGCCCTACTAATTCTTCATCCTAATTTGAAGGTTAAATTTGATTCTCCAGGGTTACATCAGCAAAGCACAACTTCTTTTTTTTTTAATTAAAAGCTTTTTATTTGCAAAACATATGCATAGGTAATTTTTCAACATTGACCCTTGCAAAGCTTTCTGTTACAAATTTTTCCCTCCTACTACTCACCCCCTCTCCTAGATGGCAGGAAGTATAATACATGTTAATTATGTTAAAATATTTGACAGATTGAATATGTGTATATATATTTATACAGTTATCTTGCTGTACAGGAAAAAAAAAAAAAAACCTGAGAAGGAAAACATAATGTAAGCAAACATCAATAGAGAGCATGAAAATGCTAGGTTGTGGTCCAGACTCAGATCCCACTGGCCTCTCCCTCAGTGTATATGGCTTTCTTCATCACTGAACAATTGGAACTGGTTTGAAACATCTCATTATTGAAGAGAGCCATGTCCATCAGATTTGATCATCATGTAATATTGTTGTTGCCCTGTATAATGATCTCTTGGTTCTGCTCATTTCACTCAGCATCAGTTCATGCAAGTCTCTCCAGGCCTCCCTGAAATCATCCTGCTGGTCGTTTCTTATAGAACAATAATATTCCATAATATTCATATACCATAATTCATTCAGCCACTCTCCAATTGATGGGCATCCATTCAGTTTCCAGTTTCTAGCCACTACAAAAAGGGCTGCCACAAACATTCTTGCACATGTGGGTCCCTTTCCCTCCTTTAAGATCTCTTTGGGATATAAGCCCAATAGAAATACTGCTGGGTCAAAGGGTATGCACAGTTTGATAACTTTTTGAGCATAGCTCCAAATTGCAAAGCACAACTTCTAACATTCCTTTTTCCCTCCCAGAGGTAGAAATTGGCACAGAGCATAGAATTCTGGGCCTAGAATCATTCTAGTAGAATTAGAGTAGAATTCAGTAGAGCTGAATTCAAAACCAGCCTCATACACTATATGTGTGATCCTGTTCAAGTCATTTAACTTACATTTGCCTCCCTTTCCTTAACTAAAATTAGGGTAACAGTAGTACTTATTTTTCAAGATTGTTGTAAGGATCAAATGAGGTAATATTTGTAAAAAGCATTTAGCACATTGCCTGTCATGTAGCATGCACTACATAAATACATAGTCCCTTCCCTTTTCTGTTTCTTTTCATACCATTTCTACAAGGATTTATTAAGTCTATGATTATGTGAAAAGCATTTTGTTAAGTTCAAGAGATAATTACTTGACTCTTTTTTCTAATTCCTCCTTCCTCTTGTCCTCTTCAAATTTTTTTAAAAATAGTTTTGTTTTCACCTTTATGACAGTGGTACAAGCTGAGTATGTAATTGGTGGGTGTTGCTATAGCAATAGTTGTTCAGACCACATTCATTTCCTTGCTTTTTGTAATCTACAGTAATGCATGCATCTCTTTAATAATTAATTAACCAATAAAGGAGACATTTTCTGGCCCAGGTTCAATATAGCAAGGCTTCTTAAACTTGACCCTTTTTTCACTGAAAAATTTTTATATGATCCGGGGTATATAGGTTTATAAAAAAGGCATACAAATCAAAGATTTACTGATAATAAATCATAATTTTGTGATCTCTGTTTTCCGTTATGGGACTCCATATGAGGTCATGAACCACAGTCCAGAATCTGGGAAATAATAGAGTATGATAGGCTCCAAAATTACTAAAATAGGAAAAACCTCTATCTCTACTCTTTTCCTCCTCAATGATTTTGTGATTTCTCCCCATCTACAACTCTGTATTGTTATCACACATACTAGTCTTACTGGGGCCAAATACTTTTGATCTTACAGAGAAAATTAATTTAAAAATACTTATAAAGAGTGGTTCTGTGAAGTACTTTACTTTTTTAACTCCCACTCTCAACTTTCTCAACCACTCTCTCCTCTCCCCAGAACATGGAGAGGATTTTAGTGGAGCAGTTGTATATCTGGGTACTCAAAGATGACACTGAAAGGTAAGAGCAGTGGCAGGGATGGAGAGGGCCATCTCCTTATTCCTCTTCTTAGATAGCTGCCTGTGCCTGGCACTTGCAGTGATACTCCATGCAGTCTCAGTTAACAGTTTGCATCTTCCTGCCATGTCCAGGATGATTCTTGTTATAGCAGAGAAATCATTTTACATGCCATGGCAACAGCAGCAGTAGTAACCTAGGTTGAGAGGCACATGCTGCCTCCCCCTGAGTTTTTTTGGTGTATCCTCTTTTTTGACTCTCTAATATTAGAAGTGGCATCCAGAGAGGGAAGAATGACAAGCCAGCCTCCTGAATGGAAAGAGATCAAGGGCTAGAAGTTCTTTTTAAGGGCAAAGCAGATAATAGACCTAAATGGGGAAGGGCCCACTCAGCATGCCCACACACAAATCTTACTTTTATGTCTCCAAACATTAAGTAGTTTCACCCCTTTCCCAAACTTCTGCTCAGGTAGTCATCGCAGACCCTGTCACATCTTTTAGATACTTCAGTCATTTGTTGTTAACCCACCCTGGCCACCGAATAATCCTTTGTAGCAAAAGAAGAAAAATAACAAAGTTAGTTGGCACAACAGCCTCATTTGAGAGTTTACTTCTCATAGTTCCCATCTCTTCTGAGAGGATGGTACATTTTCTTATAAATTCTTCAGGACTAAAATTGTGCTTTATAATTCAATCTACTTCACCACTCATAATAAATAGTATTTATTATTCTCTTAGTTATGCTCTATTTACTCTATATTCTCATAACTATGTTTTTCTAGAATCTTGAATTCAATTTTATTTATTTTTCTGTATTTTTATGCCACAACTTTTTTTAACTATTCCCTAATAAATGAATAACCATTTTTTCCAGTTCTTTGTTAGCATTAAGAATGCTTGCTATAAATATTTTTTATAGAGAGAACTTTACTTCTATTATTGTTCTCCTTGGATGTCTATATAGCCAATAGTGCAAATAGTTTGGTAACACAATTTTAAAAAAAATTTAATTTATCTTTTTGATTATGAATTTGAGAAATGTGAATATTTTAGATGAAAAAAGAAAAACAAGAATTGCATATAAAATTGGGAACTTCTGCTACGTCATATACAAACAATTTTCAGTCATTTCCAACTCTTCATGACCTCAGTTGGGTTTTTTTTGGCATTGCTGGAACAGTTTGCCATTTCCTTGACTAGCTCATTTTACAGATGAGAAAACTGAGGCATACAGGGTTAAGTGACTAGCCCTCACACAGATAGTAAGTGACTGAGGCCAGATTTGAATGAAGGAAGATGAGTCTTTCTGATTCCAAGCCTGGCAATGCTATTCACTGTGCCAGCCACTTAGCTGCCCCATACAATTTGTTCAATCATCTAATAAATTTGACAAAACTGTCCTGGTATTGTTTCCTTCTAAACTTTCTTTTGCCTTTTATGTATTTTTAAATGTTTCATCAATACTTTTCTTCATTTTCTTCTTTTTTTTTGGCATTGCTATAACCATCAACTCCTTCACCCAAATAGAAGCCTTCCCTTTCAATATATAAGGTTAAAATAAAATCAATATATTTCTATGTATAAAAATGTATGAATTAGTATCTTTAGTCCATTATCTCTATGCCAAAAGATAGTAAATATGCTTTACAACCAGCCTTTTGAAGTCATTATTGGTCATTGTATTGATTGATTTTATTGATTGATTGATTGGTCATTGTATTGATTGATTAATATTATTATTGTTATTGAACAGCTTGTTTTCCTGAGTTCTAAACACTTCACTTTGCATCAATTCATATAAGTCCTTCTAGGTTTTTTTGAATCCATGAAATTTATAATTTCTTATAATGCAATAAAATTTCATTTACCCTGTTGTTGTTGAGTCATTTCAATCATGTCCAGCTCTCCTAATTCCATTTGGAGTTTTCATAGAAGAGATCCTGGAATGGTTTGCCATTTCCTTTTCTAGCTCATTTTATATATAAAGAAACTGAGGCAAACAGTGTTAAATAACTTGCTCAAAGTTACACAGTTTGTATCTGAGGCTAGACTTGACCTCAGTTCCTCCTGACTCAAGATCTGGTGCTCTATCAACTGTGCCACCTACTGCCCCATAATTTGTTTTAAGCATTATTTGATAGACAGCCACTTTATTTCCAGTTCCTTACTACAACAAAAAATTTTGCTATTTTTATATTTTTGAATGTAGGTCTTTTTTCTCTTGTCTTGTGACCTCTTTTTCAATTATGGCAAATAAAGTTATCATTGGATTAAAGACTATAATTCCATTTTGGAGGGTATTATGTGTTGTGTTTTAATTTATTTTGTTAAATATTTCTCAATCCCGTTTTGATTTTGGCTCCACTTGTGTGTTACATGTTGATATCTCTGCTGTGGGAAATAGAAAGGCAAACAAATAAGATTCAGTCCTTATTCTGAATGATATGGCTTAAATGTAATAGGGAAGTGATCACATACACATATACACTTAGATCAGTATTTTATAATTCTTAGGGATGTGTTAAAAATAGTTATGGGAACTCAAAAAAGTATAATTACAAATTTATTTCCAGAATAGCTGAAACAACTCCCAGATTCATATCTTCCTAAAATTCCTTTAGTATTGACTGTTTCCATCAATTATTCCAACTTAATATGTGTAAGATAGAGCATCAAAAGAGTTTTAATTCAAATAATAGTTAGTTTGTAAGTTATTTGTAAGCTATCTTTTGGATGATTGTTGATTATTTGTTTTTCTTCTGAAAATTATTTGTTCAATCTTCTGTGATACCATTCTGCTTCTGCAGTACCATTGTTACAACGATAAGAAAAGACAAAAGTAGATAAGAGTCATAGGGTTTTTAGACTAGCTAGAAATATTAATCAAGCTGTGGGGCTTGAACTAAGGTCTGAAGAAAATGAAAGACTCTAGGAAGCAGAAATAAAGAAGAAATACATTTTAGAAGAAATGAGGGGCAACTATTGAAAACATGGAGATGAGAAATGGGGTACCATATGTAAGGATCAGCAACAAGTCCAATTGGTTACGATACAGGATTTTTGAAGGAAAATAATACTTGATGGAGCTGGAAAGGAAGGTTGGAAACACATTGGGAATGGGTTTAAGTGAATCTTTATATTTGATCCTAAAGGCAAGAATAGAAATTATTGAATAAAGGCACGAAATGGTCAGACCTGTATTTTAGGAATAATAATTTAACAATATTGTGAAGGATGGGCTGGAGAGAAGAGCTTTTAAGTGTGAGATCCTTGTCCAGTGAGCAAATAATATTCTGTTACCTTCATATGCCACAATTTGTTCAGCCATTTTCTAATTGATGGGCATCTACTTATTTTCCAATTTTCAGACCCAGTAATGGCACTGCTGGGTCAAATGTATGCATAGTTTTATAATCCTTTGAGCATAGCTCCTTAATAGTCCTCTCCCGAAGGCTGGATCATTTCACGATTCCATCAACAATGCATTAGTATCCCAGTTTTCCTATATCTCTAAATACTTGAAATAGAGAAAGAAGAGATCAGTGAATTGGATATGCAACTAAAAAAACTAGAAAAAAAAGAACAAACTAAAAATCCCCAATTAAATACCAAATAAGAAATTCTGAAAATCAAAGAACAGATTAATAAAATTGCAAGTAAGAAAACTACTAAATAAGAACTACTTATTAAACTAAAGAGTAGGTTTTATGAAAAAAAACCAACAAATTAGATAAACTTGTGGTTAATTTGATTAGAAAAAGTAAAGGAAAAAAAAACACTAAATAACTAGCATCAAAAGTGAAAAGGGTGAATTCACCATCAATGAAAAAGAAATTAAAGTGATAATTCAGAGCTATTTTGCCCAACTGTATGCCAACAAAACTGACAATCTAATTGAAATGGATAAATACTTACAAAAATATAAATTGTTCAAATTAATATGAGGAAATAAAATGCTTAAATAACCCCATTTTATTTTTTTTTGTTTATTAAAGCTTTTTATTTACAGAACCTATGAGTAATTTTTCTACATTGACCTTTGCAAAATTTTCTGTTCCAAATTTTTCCCTCCTTCCCCCTACTCCCTCCCCTAGATTGGCAGATAGTCTAATACATATTAAGCATGTTAAAATATATGATAAATCCAATATGTGTATGCATACAATTATATGTATGCTATACAATTATGTGTATGCATACAATTATATGTATGCATACAATTATGTGTATGCTATACAATATCTTGCTGCACAAGAAAAATCAGATCTAGAAAGAGAAAAAAAAACTACCTAAGAAAGAAAACAAAATGCAAGCAAACATTCACAGAAAGCATTAAAATACTATGTAATGGTCCACACTCAGTTCCCACAGGCCTGTCCTTGGATGTATATGACTTTCTTCATCACTGAACAATAGGAACTGGTTTGAATCACCTCATTGTTGAAGAATAATCCCATTTTAGAAAAAGAAATTGGACAAGCCATCAATAAACTCCATAAGAAAAAACTCTAGGGCCAGATGGATTTACAAGTGAATTCTACCAAGCATTTAAAGAATAATTAATTCCAACACGATGTAAACTATTTAGAAAAATAGGCAAGGAAGGAGTCCTGCCAAATTCCTTCTATGACACAAATATGGTACTGATATCTAAACCAGGAAGAGCTAAAACAAGAGAAAGAAAATTACAGATCAATCTCCCTAATGAATATTGATACAAAAATTTTAAATAAAATACTAGTAAAGAGATTACAGCAACCTATCAGCATGATAATATGCTATGATCAATTATAATTTATATGAGGAATGCAGAACTGGTTCAATATCAGAAAAACTATTACTACAATTGACTATATCAATAACAAAACCAACAGAAATCATATGATGATCTCAATGAATACAGAAAAAGCTTTTGACAAAATACACCACCCATTCCTATCAAAAACACGAGAGCATAGGGATAAAGGGAGCTTTCCTTAAAATAATAAGTAGTAACTATCTAAAACTCACAGCAAGCATTATTCATAATGGAGAGAAGCTGGATGCATTCCCAATAAGATCAGGGGTGAAACAAGAATGCTCATTATCACCACTCTTATTCAATATTTTACTAGAAATTTTGGTGTTAGCAATAAGAAAAGAAAAATAAATTAAAGGAATTAGAATAGGCAATGATGGTATAAAACTATCATTCTTTGTAGATGATATGTATACTTAGAGAATCCTAGAGAATCGTCCAAAAACCAATTGAAACAATAGCTTTAGCAAAGTTGCAGGATATAAAGTAAACCCACAAAATCATTACCATTTCCATATGTTACTAACAAAGCCCAGCAGCAAGAGATAAAAAGAGAAAATCCATTTAAAATAATTGTAGACAAAATAAAATATTTGGGTGTCTACCTGCCAAGAGAAACCCAAGAACTATATGAACACAATTACAAAACACTTCTTATACAAAATCAAATCTAAATAACTTGGGAAAATATCAATTACTCATGTTAGGCTGAGGTAATACAACAAAATGACAATTCTACCTAAATTAGTCAGTTAGTACAGCACCATACCAAACTGCCAAAAAATTATTTTATAGAGTTAGAAAAATAATAACAAAATTCATCTAGAAAGAACAAAAGTTCAAGAATATCAAGGGAATTAATGAAAAAATACAAAGGATGGTAGCTTAGCAGTAATAGACCTAAAACTCTATTATAAAGCAAAACCATATGGTACTGGTTAAAAAATAGGGTGGTGGATCAGTGGAATAGGCTAGATATACATAACACAGTAATCAATGATTGTAGTAATCTACATATATATGTCACAATTATCAATGACTACAGTAATCCTCAAATTCCAGCTTTTAGGATAAGAACTCATTATTTCACAAAAATTTCTGGGAAAATTAGAAAATAATATATCAGACACTTGGCACAGGCCTATTTCTCACACCGCATACCAAACAAAATAAATTCAAAATGGGTACCATAAAGGGTGATACTATAAGCAAATTAGGAGAGCAAGAGATAGTTTACTTATCAAATCTTTAGAAAAGGGAGGAATTTATGGCCAAAGAAGAACTAGAGAATGTTATAAAATGCAAAATGAACAACTTTGTTTACATTAAATTAAAAAAGTCTTGCACAAACAAAACCAAAACAAACAAGATTAAAAGAGAAACACAAAACTGGGAAACAATTTTTAGAACCAGAATTTCTGATAAAGATTTCATTTCTAAAATATATAAAGAATTGTGCCAAATTTATAAGAATACGAGTCATTCCCCAGTTGATAAATAGTCAAAGGATATGAACAATTTTCAGATGAAGAAAGTAAAGCCATCTATAGTTATATAAAAATGGCAGAATTGATTAGAAAAATGCAAATTAAAACAACTTTGAGATAAGACCTCACATCTCTCAGATTGGCTAAGATGATAAGAAAAGATAATGATAGATGTTGTAGGGCATGTGGGAAAACTGAGACACTAATGTATTATTGGGAATTGTGAAATGATCCACAATTCTGGAGAGCAGTTTGGAACTATATCCAAAAAGCAATAAAACTGTACATACCCTTTGATCTAGCAGTGCCATTACTGGGTCTATATCCCAAAAAGATCATAAAAAAGGGAAAAGGATCCACATGTGCAAAAATGTTTGTAGCAGCTCTTTTTGTGTTGGCAAAGAATTGGAAAATGAATAGATGCCCATCAATTGGGGAATGATGGAATAAATTATGGTATATGAATGTAATGGAATATTATTGTTCTATAAAAATTATAAACAGGCTTATTTTAGAAAGGCTGGGAAATATTTACATGAATTAATGCTGAGTGAAACAAACAGAATCAGGAAAACATTGTACATAGCAACATCAAGACTGTACAATGATCAACTATGATCGACTTGCTTCTCCTCAGCGGTTCAGTCATTCAAAGCAATCCCAATCAACTTTGGATGGAAAAAAATCATCCAATACAGATAGAGAAATATGGAGATTTAAAGTAAATTGGCTCATGTTATATTCACTTTTCCCCCCTTTTCTTATGTTTTTTTTCTTGTGTTTTTTTTCTTTTTGTTCTGATTTTTCTCTCCCAACATGATTCATAAGCAAATATGTAAAAAAAAATTGAATGTACATGCATAACTTAAAAAGGAAAATTATAAACAGAACTTGTCATAAAATAGTGTAGAGGGAAGATGCTGATTAAAACATCCAAAATTAACTTCTCTCTTTCCTGTCTCCAAATCAGTTGATAAAATTATAGATGTTAATGCAGTAAGTTAACAAGAAAACAGGTCTACACTTTGTTATCTCCTTACAAGGAATAAGTAAGTTCTCTTTAATATAATTCTTCCCTCCCACTAGAGACGTTCTACTACATCCTCTGTTTGCCATTGTCCTATAAGGAATTGGCCATGCCCCTGGTGCCCTTTAAAAAGCTAGTTTATCAAGGAAGACAAGAAAGGCAGGAAATAACTGTGGAGCAGATCCTTGGCAGTAAAGAGGAGAGCCAGAACAAAGACTGTTAGTGGATGCAGCTGGCTCCTGGCAACAAAGAAAATGGGTAGAGATTAAAACACTATAGAAGAAAGACATATGGGCCCTACAATGCCAAATGTATGAATTGCCTTGAACATAAGTTCCCTATAAATGTATCCTATTACCAATATACTTTATATATGTGCTCATTCTTTCCATTGACATTGGATATTTTTTTGTGGGAGACTATATCAAAGTTTATGAGAGGTATGTTTTATTGTTTTTGATCTTAATATGCTATCTTAATAAATGCCATGCTTTGAGATATTTTTTCCACTGGCTATTAAAAGTAAGCACCTTAGTAGAGCTTTATGATTTATAGTTTTAAGAATGCATACCCCCCCAAAATGCTTTGAATTTGGGATATAATGGCCCCATTGACGATCTGGTAGGTGGCACAATAGATCTATGATGGACCTGCAGTCAATAAGAGCTGAGTTCAGATCTAGCTTCTTAGATAGCTGTGTGACTTTGGGCAGTTTATCTAACCTTAGTTTCCTTATCTCCAAAATAAGGATAATATCACCTGCTTCCCAGGGTGGTAGTGAAGATGAAATGAGACCATATTTGTAAAGCTCTGAGCACAGTGTCTGGCAAAATTGCTATTGTTACTATTATTCTAGTATGATTTAGGGAGGATGGCTCAGAGGAGATGCTACAATTTTTAAAACACATAGAAAGAAAAAGGAATTTCAGAAGAAAATATAGACAAATGGTAATATTGGTATTATCATGTTAAATTTAACATGATTTTAAAAACATAATAAAGGCAATAGTTTTATATACAGTCTCTTTTCTGTTCTTTGTTCATGGAAATATTCTTATTTAAGTTCACAATAGAATATTTTTTCTAAGAATTATACATAAAGAAATTGAAGCTTTAGAAGCTTATTAGTGTCCAAATAAAAGCACCAAAGAAGGTACGCTTTGTGTTACACTTTGGGCAGTCAGAAGTCCTGTCTCCCTACACATACAAGATTTCTTGAAAGATAAAAGAATAGAGATAACTTTGTTCAAATACTCTCTGATTATCAATACTAAGAGAAGAATAAAATTGGAAGGTATAAGTTCACCAAGTTTTCTACTATCAAGGAGGATGCTCAGCATAGAGTTTAAAACTGAAGAGGTAGTCCCTTTAGATAGTAATTTCTTCCAGGTGCTCTTGTTTTTATATGATGTTTTGCCCATGGCATCAGGCCCTAGAACATTACAGAGACTCCTAAATAAGATCCATAATTACACAAAAAGGATCCAACCTAACAAATAAGTCAATCAGTAGACACTGATTAAGCAAATATCATATGGCAGGCATTATTCTAAGTGCTGGAGAAACTAATCTATTGTATATTATTTGTACCTGTTCTGTGGTAGAGCCTTCAAAGTTGGTATTGGTTTGATCCACCACAATCGGACATACTGTCCCTTGACCCCCACATAGTGATGCCATTTTGTTCTTTGAGAATAAGAGCCAATAACAACAACAATATGAAATTATGTGTTGCATGACTATAAACCTATATCTAATTATCAAGGTTTGTCATTGTGAGAGCATATACACTGATTATGGTGGCACAGAACTTACCTGCAAGTGGCAATTTCTTTGTCATGAAACTGTTACTCACTCCTTTTGGTAATCATACAAGCTTGTTGATTAGATTTGATCACAAAACCTACACTAGCTTCACCTCACTCCTACTATTACAGACAGGCTTGAATTTTGGTAAACTGGATTTCATTTGCCAGCCTTGTTTCACTCGGGGTTGCTATTTGGATGAGATGCTTGCTGAGTTCTCTCACAAGAAGAGCTGTTCGACAATTTTCAGAGGATGAAATTAAAACTATTTATAGTCATATGAAAAGGTGCTCCAAATCACTATTGATCAGAGAAATGCAAATCAAGACAACCCTGAGATACCACTTCACACCTGTCAGATTGGCTAAAATGACAGGAAAAGTTAATGATGAATGTTGGAGGGGTTGTGGGAGGGCTGGGACACTGATGCATTGTTGGTGGAGCTGTGAACGGATACAGCCATTCTGGAGAACAATTTGGAGCTATGCTCAAAAAGTTATCAAACTGTGCATACCCTTTGACCCAGCAGCATTTCTATTGGGCTTATATCCCAAAGAAATCATAAAGGAAGGAAAAGGCCCCACATGTGCAAGAATGTTTGTGGCAGCCCTTTTTGTAGTGGCTAGAAACTGGAAATTGAATAGATGCCCTTCAATTGGAGAATGGCTGAATAAATTATGGTATATGAATGTTATGGAATATTATTGTTCTGTAAGAAATGACCAGCAAGATGATTTCAGAGAGGCCTGGAGAGACTTACATGAACTGATGCTGAGTGAAATGAGCAGAACCAGGAGATCATTATACACGGCAACAACAGTACTATATGACGATCAATTCTGATGGACATGGCTCTCTTCAACAATGAAATGTTTCAAACCACCTCCAATTGTTCACTGAAGAAAGCCATATACACCCAGAGAGAGGGATGCGAAATGTGGACCACAACATAACATTCTCATACTCCTTGATTGATGTTTGCTTACATTGTGTTTCCTTTATCTGATATATCGTTTGTGTAGATAAGATTTTTCTTACACACCAATGATAAGTTTGGAAATATGTATACATATATTCGATTTGCCAATATTTTAACATAATTAACATGTAGTGGATATCCTGCCATCTAGGGGAGGGGTGGGGAGTTGGGGGGAAAATTTGTAACGGAAAGCTGTGTAAGGGTTATTGTTGAAGAATTACCCACACATATGTTATGCAAATAAAATAAAAAAAAAAAAAGAAAAAAAAATAAAATAAAATTTTAGTACCTATAAAAAAAAAAAAAAAAAAAAAAACAATAAGAGAGGTTCATCTTTCAGGACTACTGAATTTCATGTTGTCCAGAAGCGTGTGCACATTCCATATACCATGGAGATAATCATCTTCACAAAAATTTTTGTACATTTTTGGTGTGTTTCAATCATGAGGTATTCCTCCCTGCTATGGTAAAGAGGCCAAGATTGGGTAAAGCAGGTGATTTTTAGGGCATCTTTTCTAGATTCTTCCTCATGACAAGGGGAGAGCAGCGTGCTCCTTAAAAAATGCTACTCAGAACTTCAGGGAGCTATCAATTCCTACTGTTGCTTTCAATTCAGTGAGAAGACAATGCTATGACCTGGGTCATCCTTGTGCATGGTTGTGTCTATAGCTCTCAATGTATCTGCACCTGCTGCTTCATCATTTGCCTGCTACCAGAGGATTTTGAGGTAGGTCGAAAGTGGTTTGGGTGAAGTCTTTTGACTCACATATAAACTGGATTTAAGTGAGTCACAGTTGTGTAAAATCTCTCTCCCTTACTCTCTCTTCCAGAACTGGCAGAATTCAACAGCACAACAAGAGTCAAGACTACTGGCAAGATGCAGGAGATGGTGGATCACCTTCGTGTCTTCAATGTCTAACCGGGTTTTAAGGGCTTCAAAGCAGGACTTCTTAAACTTTTTCCACTCGCCACCCTTTTTTCCCTGAGAAATTTTTACATGATCCCAGGTATGCAGGTATATAAAATAGGTCTACAAATGAAATATTTACTTGTAACAAATTATAATTTTGCAACTCCAATATTCAGTTACATGACCCATATATTAACTTATGCCAACCCATATGGGATCACAACCCATAGTTTATGAAGTTGTTCTCCAAAGCACTTGCTTCAGTTGCCTTTCTGGACATTGGAACAAATTGTTCTCATCTGCCCTTTTTACAAAGGGAATTCTTTACATGCTTGGGGGAAGACACTTCCCTAATTCACCAATGGGCTTGAGACCCCCTGGCTACCCTCAACCTGGTTTAGCCCTAGACCCTGAAAAGGTCTCCTGGAGTGTGGATGTTGCACGTACTACAGCATTTTAGAGCCACAGGTAAGAGTTGGGTGATTCAGGTGGACACCAAAGTGTAGCCCTCACACAAGAGGAACTAGTCTTCTCTGAAAGAGAGAATACCTTACACCTCTTTCCTTATTAATCATGTTGTGAAAATAACACAGACTACACCCCCTTCAAAAAAGGAAGGGGGATGGGAAGGAAAGTATGCACTGATCTGTATGCAGACTCCCATCAGTTTTTCTTCTGGAGGTAAATATCATTTTTCATCACAGGTCCTTCAGAGTTGTCTTAGATTATTGTATTACTGAGATTAGCCAACTCAATCATAGTTGATCATCATACAATATTGTCATCAATGTATACAATGTTCTTTTGGCTCTGTTCACTTCACTTTGCTTCAGTTCATAGAAGTCTTCCGAGGTTTTTCTGAAAACATCCTGTTTGTCATTTCTTTTAGCCCAAAAGTATTTCATCATAATCATGTACCATAACTTGTTCAGCAATTCCACCACTGATGGGATTGTCCTCAATTTTGAATTATTTACCACCACAAAAAGAACTGCTATAAATATTTTTGTGCCTATAGATCCTTTTCCTTTTTAAAAAAATTCTCTTTAGGATATAGATATAGAAGTGGTACTGCTGTATCAAACAGTATACACAGTTTTACAGCCAAAAAGCTATAATTCCAAATTGTTCTCCAGAAAAGTTAATCATCTCACAACTGCATTCAGAATGCATTAGTATTCCAATTTTTCCGCATCTCCTTCAATATTTGTCATATTCCTTTGTTTACTTTGTGATTAGATTTATCTAGTCTGATAGAGGGAGGTTGAAATTCCCTACTAGTATAGTTTTGCTGTCTATTTCTTCTTGCAACTCTTTTAACTTCTCCTCCAGGAATTTGAATGCTCTACCACTTGGTGCATATATGTTTAGTAACAAAAATACTTCATTGTCTGTCATACCCTTTAACATATTTTTTCAGCTTTTATGTTCATTCTGTTTTTTTTTTCTAATGGTTTTTCCCTTTTCTTTTAATTTTTTCTCTTAACATGATTCATAAAGAAATGAATGTTTTTTTTTTAAAAAAATGAATGTATAACATGTAGTGGATACCCTGCCATCTAGGGGAGGGGTGGGGAGTAGGGGGGGGAAATTTGTAACAGAAAGTTTTGTAAGGGTTAATGTTGAAGAATTACCCATACATATGTTTTGCAAATAAAAAGTTTTAATTTAAAACAAAAATAAAATAAATAAAAAAAGAATGTACATGTATAACATTTAAAAAGTTTTTTTTAAAAAATTAAGAGATAGGATGAAAAGAGAGGGAAAAAGTATATACAAGGGGAGAAAATAGGATTGAGGGAAATACATAGCTGGTTATGATAACTGTGAATGTGAATGTGATGTACTCTCCCATAAAACAGAAATGGATAGCAGAGTGGATTAAAAATCACAATCCTACAATATGTTGTTTACAAGAAACACATTTGAAACAGAGATACACACAGACTAAGGGCAAAGGGCTGGAGCAGAATGCATTGTGCTTCAACTGAAGCAAAAAAAAAAAAAGCAGGGGTAGCAATTCTGGTCTCAGCAAAGTAAAAGCAAAAATAGATATAATTAAAAACATTAGGAAGGAAGCTATATCTTGGTAAAGGGTATCACAGACAATGAAGTATTTTTGTTACTAAACATATATGCACCAAGTGGTAGAGCATTCAAATTCCTGAAGAAGTTAAAAGAGTCACAAGAAGAAATACACAGCAAAATTATACTAGTGGGGAATCTCAACCTCCCTCTATCAGACTAGATAAATCTAATCACAAAGTAAACAAGAAAGAAGTTAAGGAGGTGAATAAAATTTTAGAAAAGTTAGGTGTGATAGAATTTTGGAGAAAATTGAATGGGATAGAAAATAATATAACTTTTTCTCAGTGGTACATGGCACCTATTCAAAAATTGACCATGTATTAGGACATAAAAACCTCACAATCAAATACAGAAAGTTATACATAGTAAATGCATATTCTTCAGATCATGATGCAATAAAAATTGCATGTAATAAAGGGCAATGGAAAAATAAACCAAAAATTAATTGGAAACTAAATAATATAATCAGAAAGAATGAGTGGGCCAAATAACAAATCATAAAAATAATCAATAATTTCATGCAAGAGAATGACAATGAGATCACATATTAAAACTTAAGGGATACAGCCAAAGCAGTTCTTAGGGGAATTTTATATCTGTAGATAATTATATAATATAATAGAGAAAAAGAAAATCACTGAATTGGGTATGCAATTAAAAAATTAGAAAAAGAACAAATTAAAACTCTCCAATTAAATATCCAATTAGAAATTATGAAAAATCAAAGGAAAGATTAATAAAATTGAAAATATTAATAAAAATGAAATAAAATTAATTTAAAATTAACAAAAAGTTGAAAAAAGAAAACTATTGAATAACTTAATAAAACTAAGAATTGATTTTATGAAGGACCCAACAAAATAGATGAACCTTTGATTAATTTGATTAGAAGAAGGAAAGAAAAAAACAAAATTACTAGCATCAAAAATGAAAAGGGTGAATTTACCACCAATGGGGAAGAAAAATAATTAGGAACAAATCTCACAATATAATTGAAATTAATATTTAGAGAAATATAAATTGCCTGGATTAATGGAAGAGGAAATAAAATACTTAACTCATCCCATTTTAGGAAAAAAGAAATTGAACAAGCCATCAATAAACTCCCTAAGAAAAAATCTTCAAGGTCAGATGGATTTACAAGTGAACTCTACTAAACATTTAAAGAACAATTAATTCCAATACTATATAAACCTTTTGGAAAAATATGCAAAGAAGGAGTCCTGCCAGATTCTTCTATGATATAAATATGAGGGTGATAGCTGAACCAAGAAAGGTCAAAACAAAACAAGAAAATTATAGACCAATCTTCCTAATGAATATTGATGTAAAATTTTAGATAAAATATTAGCAAAGAGATTACAACAGCTTATCAGCAAGATAATACAATATGATCAGGAATGTAAGGTTGGTTTGATATAAGGAAAACTATTGGCATACTTGACCATATCAATGGTCAAAAATAATTTTTAAAAAACCTAACAGATTAAAAATAACTAACAGAAATCATATGATAATTTCAATAGATGCAGCAAAGACTTTTTGACAAAAATTTTTTCTTACTTTATGTAATTATCCATGAATATAATTTTGTGTCTGATGGGGACTTTTGAAGTCATCTATCACATGATTTTTAAGATAGAAGAACTCTTTACATCTAGATAAAAAGTCTCATTCAATAACAATTCTGAGATACTTTATAAATATTGAATCTTATTCTTCCTTTAATATCTGGATAGAAATTTTTTCTTGTATAGTCACAATTTTTTTTCTAACTTTCTTCAACCTTGACTTGTATTGTAACTTACTTCCTCTAAAATGAATATCTGCATTCTCCCTGTAATTAGGCTTATTTAAAAGAATCACTCAATAAGAGAAATGCAAATCAAAACAACTCTTTGATTTTACCTCACACTTTGCAAATTGCCAAAGGTGACAACAATACAATAGCCAAATATTGGAGGACTCATTGAACTATATTTTCTTGAACTAGAGATTTCATGAGTGGGCTTATACCTCTAGAAGGTCATTAATAAGAAGAAAGTCCAAAATACCAAAAATATTTATAGCAATCATTTTGATCACATATCAGGGAATGACTTGTGCTATTTCCCTCCCTTCTATTTTCTTTGTCTTTAAAAAATATGATTTGTGATATGGGATAACTCCCTGGGAGGGAGAGGAGAAGGGGACAAGGTGAGAATTGTGATGATGTAAAAAATAGAAAACATCAGTAAAATTTTACTTTAAAAAAAAACAACAAAAAGACTTAACTTTCAGGTTGACTTTCTTGAACTGCTATATTTCAAAAGCAGCAAAATAAATCTGTAAAGGAGGAAGGACAGGGTAGGGGGATATAGCACTCTCTCCAGAGTAAATAGTGGGAACAAGCTCTCTTAAGTGAATATGAAACCCTTTGTCTTGAGTTTGCTGGTATTAGCTTGATAGGAAATGAAGTTTTGTTGCCAACTTATACTGAGTTGCCTAATAGTTTTTAATTGGCAATGCCAGGATTTGCCAGTCACATAGTTAAATGATTAGGATAGGTAATCAAAGATATCTTTCTTTGCTACACAACAAAAATGACAGACAAAAATGATAGTCACCTACTAGCCTTTTAGTTCTTCTCTATTACAAAAAGTGCTGATAAACATATTTTTGTGTTTATAGGATCTCTCCCTCTGTCTTTAACATCCTTGACATAAATACCTAGTAGTGATACTTTTGGGACAAATGCTATGTATAGGCAAATACATATAAATACATAAAAAATCCTAGAGGAGAAGACTCTACTATAGTAAGGTATAGTCAAGAATAATTGAATAGTATTCCTAAAAGCCAAATTAAAGTAGGAACATCTTCCTAACCACAACAATTTCTGTAGCATTTTAAAATATAATAAAAGAAGCAGGAGATCATTTTTGACAACTGAAACTATTCTACAGCAATCCCAAATTAGTACATATTAGGGAATTTAAATGGCTTTTCCTGGTCTCTAGATTATGGATTAGATGGTTTATTAGCTAAAACCTTCTAAGCTCTCAAGAATATGTGAATTACATTGTAAGCTGAATCATCATCTCTCTCCTGAACAGATGTTAATTTAATTGTGTTTTTGTGCTTACTCTGTACCAAAGCCAGTAGCAGGAAGGCACTGGGACATCAAGAATAGGTAATTGTTTGCTTGTGTATATAGATGCATTTAAATGTCTTGCAGGATATTTGTTACAAGGATTTTGTTTTGTTTTCTTTTTTTGATCAATGAGGGAAAGTGGAAAATAGAGAAAGCAGATTTTTTTCATTGAAAAAATAAATTTTGTAAACATTAATTGTTTAATATATTTTTACCATGTTTAACATATATTGGATTACTTGCCACACAAGGGAGGGGATTTGGGGAAGGGAGGGAAGTTAGAACACAAGGTTTTTCAAGAGTCAATGTTGAAAATTACCTTTGCATATGTTTTGAAAATAAAAAACTTCAATAAAAATCATTTTAGTCTGAAAAAAATTAATTGTTTAGGGGCAGCTAGATGGTGCAGTGGATAGAGTGATGATCCTGGAGGCAGGAGGACCTAAGTTCAAACTAGCCTCAGATATTTAACACTTCATAGCTGTGTGACTCTGGGCAAATCACTTAACCCCAGTTGCCTCATAAAAGAAAAAAAAAGATACAAAGAAAGAAAAGAAGAAAAGGGAGAAAGAAAGAAGGGGATGAATAAAAAAATAACTTTGAAAGAGATTAATAAGAAGACTTAATTATAGATGTTTTATTCATTCACATTCATTGCTTCTTAGCATATATACATCCGTACTTATTGTCCCTCTCTGTATCACTACTTGAGAATGTAAATACCTTGACAGAAGATTCCTTTTGATTCTTTGAATTTATATCCTCAGAAAAGGGCCTAGCATATAATAGGTGTTTAATAAGTACTTGTTGATTGATACATAAGTGGCTTTAATATATGACATATCACAGAGACCACAGCTTACATGTAATTTGCTCTGTACTGTATACTCTAACCTGAGAATTTAAGGACTTCTTAGTTCAATCTCTTTGTCCAGATTAGGGCTACAGCTTAGTCAAGCAGGGAATTAGAGTCTATTTCTCTTCTCAAACACCAGCAAAACGACTTGCCTAGATTTGCTTTTGACGCTGTCCATGGTGGATTGTCTGCTTAGCTCTAGTTCCGGTGTCAAAAGTGAGACTGCAGACCTTGCTTTGGAGCAGGTTGGTGGGCTTTTTTTTATTTGTTTCACCTTAATGCTCAATTTTCTGAGGGACAAATCACAGTCTCCCATAGCCACCATGAAATATTTTAAAATGTAGTTTCTTTTGTTCTCGTATTTTTTTCCCATTCAAAAATTTTTCAATGCAATGGATGATATACAAGGTATCTTAGCCACAGTTACTGTTATTTCTTATATCTAGGATGAGGCAGTAGAGGTTAATGGAAGGAGAATTGATCTGAGAGGAGAGTGGATTTGAATCCTGCTCCTGATATTCACAAGGTGTCTGACCCTGGGCAAGCCACCTAACCCTGATCATCATTTTCCTCATCTGCAAAACAGATAAATAATGACTTTTGGTATCTGTCACAAAGAGAGTAGTTGATGTGGGATCCAAATGAGATGCTTATAAATGTTAAAGTGTTATGTAAATGTAATATACCATTGTTACTAAATTTGAGAAAAAAAGAGGAAGAGAATACAACTATCTCAAGGAGATGGGGATATGTATTCAAAATAATTATTTTAAAAATATTGTCAAGATTTTTCCATCTCTTTCTAACTCAGTCTCCACATTTCTTTGCATCTCTCTCTCTCTCTCTCTCTCTCTCTCTCTCTCTCTCTCTCTCTCTCTTTCTCTCTCTACTTCTCGCACACACACACACCTAGAACAGATGTAAAAACTGACAATTTCTTAGAAATATGTTTAATTTTGAACATTTTTCTTAAATATTAAACATAGGATAGTTACTATGTTCCACTAAAAGTATTCATATTAATTAAACTGAAAAGTTTTTTCTTTTAAAAATGTTATGCTTATGATAGATTTTTTTATATATGTTTAGGAGAGCGAAGTTGGAAATTCTTGTTTCAAATCAACTCTTGCATTTATTATTGAAAAGTCCGCATGGAATAGAAAGTCTATATGTATTCTTATTTAGGCTTTCTACAATCTCTCTCTTCTCTCTGTCTCTCTGTCTGTCTGTCTCTCTCTCTATCTCCACCTCCCCTCTCTCTACTTTACTCCTTCTCTTGTTTTCTCTCACTCTGTCTCTGACTTTCAACATTAGTGTGACTTCCCACTGACTCCTTGATAGAACTTGTAACAAATATATGTATATACATAAATATGCACATATATATGTATAATTAAAGAAAGCATATCAACACACTGCTCTTGTCCAAAAATGCATCCCCCAATTTGTCCTTAGTATTTATCACCTTTTTCAGATGGGCAAGAGGCATCTATCACTATCAATTACACTGAAGTCATGATTAGTCACTGCATTGATCAGAGTTCTGAAACCTCTCATTATTGTTTTCCTTTATGTTATTGTAATCATGTACATTGTTCTCCTGGTACTGCTTACTTCATCCTTCATCAATTTATGTATTTCTTCTCAAGTTTTTCTGAATCCTTATTTAAAATTGTAGGACAAAATAATCTATTACATTCTTAATAACATATTAAATATTAATTTATTTATCCTAAATTAATAAGAAATATATTAAAATAATAATATATTACATTCTTGTGAATGTAATGCAATTTTTCAGTCATCCCCCAATCAATGGGGACTTAGTATCTTTTTACTTCTTCATTACAAAAAGTGCCAATATATAGGATTTTACATATGGGACCTTTTCCTCTGTCTTTGACCTTTTTTAGGTACATGCCTAAATTAAACAATATTACTGGAGCCAAGACTCTACACAGATTCTCAAGATCATAGTTTCTGTCCTTATGGCTACAGTAGTCTAGACTTCTATTTCAAAGAAGGCCTTATTATACATTCTCTCATTGGCTTCCTGCTTTGAGTGAATATAAGTTGTAAAGGCAATAGAAAGAAAAAATAAAAGTGATATGTCAATGTGAAAGGAATCTATGTTGAGGGGTTCAAATTTCTATAGTGCAATGCACTAGCACAATTATTGTACATCTATCTGACAGACATCTGTTTCACATTAGAAATGGAAAGGCATCCCTTTAGTTATTTACTATTTATAAGGGCTGTTCTTTCACTGAAGTCCATTAGGATTTTGAATCCTTGCCAACCTTGTGACAAGTAGATCATTATATTTATCACATGACCATCTGGTGGTTGTGCCTTGGACCAGGCAACTTGCTGAATTTATTATTTACTTAAAAAGGAAAGACAAGCTGTAACTAACAGAAATTCACAGTTTCATGTACAACTATCTTTTAATGTTCTATTTTGTCTGTGGAATCACTCATTTTATTTGGTGTTTGTTAAGTTCAGAATAAAAAAAAATTTAAAATAACAGCAAGAAAGAGAAGAGTGTAAGGATCCGGGGAGAAATGTCAGTGAATGTCCTTATTTTCTATTACTGACTTTTTCATTCAGGAAGTGTTAGTATGCACTCAGGAGGCAGAATTCAAGTAATTTGTTTACTTATTAGCTTTGTCATTAAGAAAAATCATATAAGAAAAAAACAAAAGTCTTACTGGAATTTGTATCACAGAAGTTATTTCTCATGTAACTTTATTCCGTATTTTAGAAGGAAATTGCATCAGTTGGATGGAGCCTTCACAAAACCCTGGTCACCTTAAGTTTTTCTAAATACCTATTTAGTGATAGATGATTGGTTCATAGATCTTCCCCATATGGAAGTTACAAATTCTACTCCTTGAATAATTTTTTTTTCTTGTTTTAAAGACAGGTAAGCATGGCACTTGTCCTTTCTCAATTCTCAATAATGTCTGCTTTCCAGAACTGCTCAAAAGTAATGACTAGTACTTGTGCAATGACACCTGCCATTTCTTCCAAAAGAAGAAAGAACTGGGGATATATGTCAATATGCTCTGCTTATTTTAATGATCTGATTTCTCCAGGTGCTTTTTAAATGATGTATTTCCTTATTTTATTTTGGCCTTTCATCCTTTCAAAATATCTAAGATGGGCTCTGTGCACATTGATCTTTTCGGAAAAGGTAGAATTGCAAAAGATGGCTTTCATTTCCATCATTAAATTTTTCTCTTCAATCAAAAATTTTAAAAATGCTTTCTTTTGAGAGTCATCCAAGCAGAGTAGCAAGAATGCTGGACTTGTAATCAAGAGACCCGGGTTTAAATTATGCTTCAGATACTTGCTGAAAATGGGTGTTAGCTCCTCACAGCCTTAGTTTCCTCATTTTTAAAATAAAAGATAATAGTTGCATACCTATTTTATATGGGTGTCATGAAGAAAATTCTTTGAAAATATTAAGTCTGAGCATTTCTATTGGGCTTATATCCCAAAGAAATCATAAAGGAAGGAAAGGGCCCCACATGTGCAAGAATGTTTGTGGCAGCTCTTTTTGTAGTGGCTAGAAACTGGAAACTGAATAGATGCCCTTCAATTGGAGAGTGGCTGAATAAATTATGGTATATGAATATTATGGAATATTATTGTTCTGTAAGAAATGACCAGCAGGACGATTTCAGAGAGGCCTGGAGAGACTTGCATGAACTGATGCTGAGTGAAATGAGCAGAACCAGGAGATCATTATACACAGCAACAACAATACTATATGACGATCAATTCTGATGGACATGGCTCCCTTCAACAACGAAATGTTTCAAACCACTTCCAATTGTTCACTCAAGAAAGCCATATACACCCAGAGAGGGATGTGAAATGTGGACCACAACATAACATTCTCATACTCTTGATTGATGTTTGCTTACATTGTGTTTCCTTTATCTGATATGTCTTTTATGTAGATACGATTTTTCTTGCACAACAATGATAAGTTTGGAAATATGTATACATATATTCGATTTGCCAAGTATTTTAACATAATTAACATGTAGTGGATATCCTGCCATCTAGGGAAGGGGTAGGGAGCTGGGGGGAAAAATCTGTAACAGAAAGCTATGTAAGGGTTAATGTTGAAGAATTACCCATACATATGTTTTGCAAATAAAATAAAATTTAAAAAAATTATAATTCAGAAAAAAATTAAGTCTCTTTGTCAATGTGCATTATTAGTATTTTTCCTCTTTTATCTGATATATTTTAAAAATTGAGGAAAAGGCAAATTTTCCTGTTCTTTGCTAGTTACATCTACTTTCCTGTTATA
Source organism: Myrmecobius fasciatus (assembly GCA_023553655.1). Lineage (NCBI taxonomy): Eukaryota > Metazoa > Chordata > Mammalia > Dasyuromorphia > Myrmecobiidae > Myrmecobius > Myrmecobius fasciatus. The sequence continues at coordinate 329,457 of JAJPUD010001402.1, read as the reverse complement.
GCCTTCCTAAATTTCTGAAAGGAAATTTCTGAAATTTCCCCACATAATACAGTGGGGGAAAATGCGGAATTTGGAATCAAGAGACATGAATTCAAATCATGACCCTTATTTTTGCTGATATATAGCAATAAGTTAATTAAACTCTCTGGACTCAATTTTCTCTGCTGGAAAATGAGGATAATATGTGTACTATCTGTGATACATGGGTATTAAACTTAAAAGTGTTACTTAAATGGAGTTGTAAGTGGGAGTTCCCACACCAAGGGGAGTTCATTTTTCAGTGGGAGAGGGAGAGCTTATTGTGAGCTGATCTTCTCCCACTGAAAAGTGCTCAAGTCCATTCTGGTCAGATGCAGTTTCTCCTATGGGGGACAGTGGATTGGTAAGAGGAGTGTGATATCGACAAGACTGTCAGAGGTGGGGTACCTGGAATAAAGAAATTTGCTCTCCCATTTCAATAGACTTGGGATGGAAAATAGCAATCACATTGAGAGAGAGAACTATGGAGACTGATTGTGGATTGAAGCACAGTATTTTCACTTTTTTTGTTTGTCTGTTTGTTTCTTGTAGTTTTTACCTTTTGGTTTGATTTTTCTTGCACAACATGACAAATATAGAAATATGTTTAAAAGGATTGTACATATTTAACCTATATCAGATTGTTTGCTGTCTTGGGGAGAGGGGAAGGTAAGGGAGAGAAGGAGAAAATTTTAGAACATAAAGTTTTACAAAAACGAATGTTGAAAACTATCTTTACATGTATTTGGAAAAATAACATATTATTGAATAATTTTTTTAAAAATTAAGTTTGCCCTCCCTCCACTCCAATTATGGGATATCCAAATGGGGCAAGGGTAATGCTTCCTAATCCAAACTGGCAGGATGTCATCTGGAACAACTCAGGCAAGGAGGAAACCTGCCTTGATACTTTTTGATACAATGTTGGCACTCTGGGGCAAAGCCAGGGGTATTGTGAGATTCAGGTGAGATGATGGATACAAAGCCCTTTGTAAATCTTAAAGTTCTACATAAATGTTATATTATCATTATTATTGTTGTTATTGTTATACTACAATTATCCATTCCTTCAATCTGGCAATGACTTCAATTCCTTGGCCCTTCTACTGCACCAGGTCCTGCTAAACTCAAGTAGTGTTTATAGAGCAATACAATACGATTTAACGTTTAACACTAGGCTCTTGGTGGTGGGAGGAAAGAGAATGTATGTACACACTTTTAAATTTAAACTGTAATATTATTAACTTTTCCAACCAAACAATAAATCAAAACTTGATTTGTAGTATTTGTTGATTTCTGAGCTATAAATGATTACACTGAAATTTTAACAACTGACTCTTGCAAACCAGGCTATCTTCGGTACACTTCTGGGGAAAGCCCTAGTAACACTGGGCTAATAATAGATTTTTAACATGTTTGAGTTATTATTACATAGATATGCTATTTCTTTATATTCCTTCAACTTCATATGCAATAGGATTGGGAATTTTGTCCACTTAATCTCATTATAATCTCACCTTTCCTCAATCCTAATAAACACAACACATAAATACATTTTAATAAGTATGCATAATGATTTTCTTGAGCAATATCTAGGTTTCTTGTATTCATGTTCTATGACTGATGGATAGAAGTTAACTCAATATAAGGAAGAATTTCCTAACAATTAAAGCTGATTGAAAGGGGAACACTGTAGTGATTGAGTTCTTCAAGACTATAGGGCTTCCCTAGCAGTGTTTCTATTGGGCTTATATCCCAAAGAGATCTTAAAGGAAGGAAAGGACTCTGTCATAGAGGGAATTCCCTCCACAGGATGAGAAATTGACTTATGTGACTTCTAAAGTACCTTCCAAGATTCTATTATTATTGATTCTATGATTATCCTATGATTTTAATTATATGCATACATATATCATTATTCTAAGATTCTATAATTATTCTAGGTAACACAACAACAAATAAATAAATAAAATTTTATGAGGGAAAAAAAGGGCTACCACAAACACTGTCGGTATCAGTTCATGCAAGTCTCTCCAGGCCTCTCTGAAATCATTCTGCTCGTCGTTTCTTACAGAACAATAATATTCCATAACATTCATATACCACAATTTATTCAGTCATTCTCCAATTGATGGGCATCCATTCAGTTTCCAGTTTCTAGCCACTACAAAAAGGGCTGCCAAGATGATTTCAGAGAGGCCTGGAGAGACTTGCATGAGCTGATGCTGAGAGAAATGAGCAGAACCAGGAGATCATTATTCACGGCAGCAACAATACTATATGAGGATCAGTTCTAATGGACATGACTCTCTTTAAAAATGAAATGTTTCAAACCAGTTCCAGTTGTTCAGTGAAGAAAGCCATATACACCCAGGAGAGGGATATGAAATGTGGACCACAATATAACATTTTCATGCTCTCAATTGATATTTGCTTGCATTGTGTTTCCCTTCTCAGATTTTTTTTCTTGTAGATCTGACTTCTTGCACAGCAAGATAACTGTAAAAATATGTATACACATATTCGATTTGTTAAGTATTTTAACATAATTAATATGTAGTAGACTTCCTGTCATCTAGAGGAGGAGTGGGGACTAGGGGGGCGGAATTTGTAAGGGAAAGCTTTGTAAGGGTCAATGTTGAAAAATTACCCATACATATGTTTTGCAAATAAAAAGCTTTAATGAAAAAAAAAAAACCATAGGTCTTCAAGTGGAGGATGCTTGAAAAGCTGCTTGTCAAGGATGTTGTAAAGGGAATTATTGCTTCAGTAAAAATTTAGTCTAAATCTCAGAGATTCATTCAAAGCTTTGAGAGTCTCTGATCCAATGAGCCTTAGGGTCTCTTTAGAACTGATTGATTCTTATAACTTGCCCTATACTTAGATTTTTATTTAAAAAAACTTTATTAAAATTCAATCTCTTAATCTCTTACTCTAATCTTATTCACTTTTCTTTTCCTTAAGAATTATAAATGCTTAAATTGCATTACCTTGTGATATGTCTTCCTCCTCAGTTTACATTTATTTTGTTCCTCCAAAACATTGTCACTTTAGAAATAATCAAATAAAGAAGTGTATTTATCCTGAGGGTTGATTGATTCTCCTGTTTTTATATTAGGATACTCTCCTTAAAGGCACAGTCTAAAAAGCTGCCTGATGATTTCTAGCCAACTGAGTTTCTTCTGCAACTGATAGCATAATAGTTAAATGGCCTACTGTCATCCATTCCAAATCTGAAATTGCTTCAGTAAATTGGTTAAAAGGCCTTATCTATCTTCCTTGTCTGGGTTTAGAAGACTGTAATAGAATCCCACAATGATGTCATACTTATTCTTAGTCCCTTAAACTCAAGTTTAGCCTCCTATTTCCTGACCATACCAAGATGTAATGTATGGCTCCTCTTTTTATTTTGTCTCTTTCCTGAACAATTCAATTTGACAAACATTCACTAAATAGCAAGACTTTTTAGAATCTCCTTTCTTCAATGAGCTCACCTTCTAACAAAGAGCAAAGACAGATAGTGCATACATAGTTGTACTAGAAATTAGAGGATGATTAAGGACTTTAGAAACAAATCAGAATGATCTGACAGATTTAAAAATAAATCATTTTTAGCTGAGGGAATCAGCAGAACTAGGATTAGGCCCTCAAGACTTTGTGCCAGGGCACTTGAAACTAATTACAGGCAGTTTCATTAAAATAATTAAGCTTCACAAAATTAATTAATTAAAATAAGAAGAGATCCAGAGATTACCTAGAGCTCTACCTGACTGCTCTGTATCCAGATGACCAAAGACTGATGTCAATAGCCAAAATTACTTTAGTCTCCTAAGTTAAATTAAGTCTTAAGGACTGTCTTACTACCTTTTTAAAAAAAATTTCCATTGTCCTTTTGGCTGACTCACTTTTACCATTTATAACACTTTCCACTCCACTAAGACTGATTAGAATTATCCATCCTTGCATCCCCTCCCCCAGCATCTGGAAGCCCCACTTGCCCTGTAAAGAACAAATTCAGGACCTGTCAATCTCCTCCCCCATCATACACATAGTAGTCACAGGAAAAACTGCCCATCCACTGACATGTATCTCTTCATTTGAGTTTCAGTCACTGGGATGAAAAGATTTCCAAGATTCATATCCCAAATGTAAATTTTACCCTTACTCCCATCACTGGGAGTCCAGCCTATCCATTTACAGAGATTTTGATACTTAGCCTTGCTCTGGTCCCCTGAGCCCATTTTAGAGTTGGATACTGGGGAAGGGCACCGGGTACTATTTCCAATTTCTCTAACTTTCTCTACCATATTTGCTGGGCCCTGAGGAAACTTATTTCATTAACTTTTTTTTTTTTTTTTTTGCTTTTTGCTGAGGCAATTGGGGTTAAGTGGCTTGCCCAGGGTCACACAGCTAGGGAATGTAAAGTGTCTGAGACCAGATTTGAACTCAGGTCTTCCTGACTTCAGGGCTGGTGCTCTATCCACTGTGCCACCTAGCTGCCCCTTCATTAACTTTTAAGAAAAAAACATGTATGGAAGTAGGAGTTATGAAATTGCTCCTATTATACCTTTCATGGAAAAGATGAGTCTCTCCCCATAAGGACTTGTGTCCCAAGGTCATTCTCATACCCAACTAAATTTGTCCTTTTTTCCATTTTTTTAAATTTAATTTTTTTCACAATTACACTTAAAAAACAAATTTTAACATTTGTTTTTTTAAGTTTTGTTTAGAGTTCCAAATTCTCTTTGTCCTTCCTTTCTCCCTTCATTCAGAAAACAAGCAATTTAATAAAGATTAAACATGTGCAATCATCAAAACATATTTTCATATTAGTCATATGAAAGAATGAGAAAAAACAGACCAAAAAACCCTCAAGAAAAATAAAATGAAACATGTATGCTTTGAGCTACATTTAGATCCATCAATTCTTTCTCTGGAAATGGATAGAACTTTTCATTCTAAGTTTTTGGAATTGTCTTGATCATTGTATTGATGACAATAGCTAAATCATTCACAACTGATCCTCATACAGAATTGCTGTTGTCTTGATTCTGTTCACATCGCTTCTCATCAGTTCATGTAAATTCCTTCAGGTTTCTCTGAAAGCATCCTGCTCATCATTTCTTTTTTTTTTTTAAATTTTATTTTATTTGCATAACATATGTGTGGGTAATTCTTCAACAATAACCCTTACATAGCTT
>JAJPUD010001402.1:297583-317005 GCA_023553655.1 Myrmecobius fasciatus | reverse complement strand
AGAGCCAGAGCCAGAGCCAGAGCCAGAGCCAGAGCCAGAGCCAGAGCCAGCTAGCCAGCCAGATAGACAGAGAGACAAAAAGAGGGAGGGATAGAGGGAGAGAGACAAAAAAAGAGAAAGAGACAGAGAGAGAAAGATAGTAAAAGATGAATAAGGCAAAGACCTTGAACACATGTTGCCCCTGAACTAGATTAAAGTGTATTTAGGAAAAAAATTAACAAAATGAATAAAAATAAAGTGCAACATAGATAATGTTGATATGTGGTTTTCTAACTTGATATGCTTTGACAGAGATCCTTCTGTACTGTTTCTATTTGAGTTTGACACAACTGGTATAAAGGATGAATTTAACTGGAGACAAATCGGGACACTGTTATGTGATATATTACAGTTAAGAATGTTGTCCATTTCAAGGCAATTACAATAAACTTGTGATGGAATGAGCCATCCACATCCAGAGAGAAAACTATGGAGACTGAATGTGGATTAAAGCATAGTATTTTACACTTTTTTGGTTGTTATTGTTTATTTGCTTGTTTTTTCTCTTTTGATTTGATTTTTTCTTACACAGCATGATGAATATGGAAATATGTTTAGAAGAATTGCACATATTTAACCTATATAAAATTTTTTGCTGTCTAGGGGAAGAGAGGAAAAGAGAGGGAGAAAAATTTGGAACACAAGGTTTTGCAAGGGTGAATGTTGAAAACTCTTTGCATATATTTTAAAAATAAAAAAGCTATTATTAAAAAAAGAGTGCTAGACTTTTACAGCTGGACACTGATCAGCTATGAGACCTCTTAAAGTCTCAGTTTCTTTATCTATAAAATAGGCAGCTACTTCCCAGCATTGTTTGTAATATTTGTAAAGTGTCTTGTATGTCTTTAAGTACTATATAAATATTGCTATTAGTGTTTTGGGTTTTTCTTTGCTATTTTTTTTCAGTTGAATGCACTTGAGTAGAGTAGAAAGAGACAAAGCAGGAAGATCAGTTAGAAAATTATTTCAGTAGTGCTTCCTGAAGTAAGGGATTAGTTGTGTTCTTCTCTGGGCTTTCACGACTGTCGACTCTTGGTTCATCTCCTACCTGTGTCACTCTCCTTTTCAGATTTCTCTTTTGCTGGGTCATTATCACACTGGTTAACTCTGGGCATAGGGATCTCTCCAGGGTCCCCTTCTCTATATTCTCTCAATGGATGACTTCATCAACTATCAGAGTTTCATTAACTCTATACAAACTATATTTTCAGCTCTAGCTATCTCCTCAACTTTATTCCCAAATCATCCATTTGCTTTGTTCCTATTTTGTTAATCATTTCTATATAGTTTCCTTTGTAAAGTTATTTTATGCATTTTAAGACAGCCTGAAAAGTCTATAAGTTTTATGAACTGCCAAAGGGATCCATGATACACACATACATATGCACACACATGTGCATATATACACAAAATGTTAAGAACTCCTTATCTAGGAAAACAACCTAAGGATAAAACAAAGGAAAGAATGTATGCCAATAATTAAGAAGATGGCAGTAGCAGAGAAAATTATTAAACATACTAGTAAGGCAAGTAGTAGTGTCTCAATCAAAGACTAAATAAAAAACGAGAGACTTGAGAATCAACGAAAATATTTTTCTGTTGTAGGGAAACACTTAATCTGGTCTTTGTGGTGAATGACAGAGAATTTTTTTAGTGTCTGGCTATCTAAAAAGTGTCATCCATCAAGATAGAAAACTTGACTCCAAAGTGGACACTGTGTTTGTTTTACTGGGTCCTAAGGTTTTTTCCCCAATGTTTTGTTCCAGAGACATTTTTCCCAGAAGATAAATATTTACTTCATTAAACAAATGTTTGCTATTAACATTTTTTAAAGTGACTTATATAATAAAAAAAAAGCAAGGGTAGTGGACATCATCTGGGCCTGAGTTTACAGATATAGAAGGGACAGATTCCTAATTTCATTCATTCATTCCACTCTTTCACTAATCAAACATTTAAGTTTGCTGTTTTTCCTTTGAAGTTGGGGACTACATTGTTTGCTTTATATGAACCTTCAGTTCTTAGCACAGTGCCTGGCACCAAGTAGTGCTTAACAAAAGATTATTTATTCATTTATTAACCCATTTATAACACATATATGGTAAATGAAAATCCAGATTCAAAACAAAATATAAATAATAAGTGACATTTATATTGCATTTTAAGTTTATAAAGCTAATTAATCAAATTTACAAAAAGACTCACCTTATGATTTGTAATCAAAGGTTTGAAAACATCTACCATATACAAAACAGTGTGCTAGGCTCTGGAGAAGCTACAAACATCAATAAAACAGGGTCCTTATGCTCATCAGTAGAATACTCATGGCAAATGCATGGGGGACCGGTTGTTTCACAGATAGGGATTGTGTAATATTTTAGTTTCATCAGTTTTTTCCTATGTCAGGATGCACAATGGCCCTGTTTTTGAAAACCAGTCAGACAGAGTCTATTAGTAGACAAGTCTCCTCTAAACTCTTTCACCTATTCAGCATTATTCTGTATTTTAGAACATTTAGAACAAGAATTTACAAGCAGGTAACTCTTAAGTTCAGGTAACTATTACCCTTTTTTCTGACTTATTGTATATGCAATCATTAGGTACAGTAGAAACAGCCCATCCTTTTATTTCCATATATCATACTTCCTAGCTTTGGGGAATTATCTGTAACCTCATGGTGGGGTGATGGAATCGGGAACTGGATTCTTTTTTTTTTTTAAATTAAAACTTTTTATTTGCAAAACATATGTATGGGTAATTCTTCAACATTGAACCTTACAAAGCTTTCCGTTACAAATTTTTCCCCCCTAGTCCCTACCCCTCCCCTAGATGGCAGGAAGTCCACTACATGTTAATTATGTTGAAATACTAGACAAATCGAATATGTGTATACATATTTCCATACTTGTCATTGCTGTGCAAGAACAATTGTATCTACAAGGAAAAAAAAATCAGAGAAAGGAAACACAATGTGAGCAAACATCAATAGAGAGCATGAAAATGTTACGTTGTGGTCCATATTTCATATCCTTCTCTCTGGGTGTATGTGATTTTCTTCAGTGAACAATTGGAACTGGTTTGAGACAATTCTTTGTTGCAGAGAGCCATGTCCATCAGAATTGATCATCATATAGTATTGTTGTTGCTGTGTATGATGATTTCCTGGTTCTGCTCGTTTCACTCGGCATCAGTTCAGGCAAGTCCCTCCAGGCCTCTCTGAAATCGTCCTGCTGGTTGTTTCTTACAGAGCAATAATATTCCATAACATTCATATACCATAATTTATTCAGCCACTCTCCAATTGATGGGCATCCATTCAGTTTCCAGTTTCTAGCCACTACAAAAAGGGCTGCCACAAACATTTTTGCACATGTGGAACCCTTTCCCTCCTTTAGGATCTCTTTGGGATATAGGCCCAGTAGAAACACTGCTGGGTCAAAGGGTACGCATAGTTTGATAACTTTTTGAGCATAGCTCCAAATTGTTCTCCAGAATGGCTGGATCCGTTCACAGTTCCACCAACAATGCATCAGTGTCCCAGTTGGAAACTGGATTCTTGATAGGATGACTCCATATCAGTATATAGAGTAGGTATAATAAAAACCTATAATCAAATTTTTCTCCCACTTCTATAGACTTCTCCTCCTACAACGGGCCCTACGGTGTCAGAAATCAAACCTGTTTACAAGTCCTCCCTTCCAAAGATATTTTTATTTTTTGTGAGTGAGACCATGGCTGTCCTAAAAGTGACCTTCACTAAATACAAAAGGAACAAGCTGGCCCAGATACTGTGGATTCTCAACTGGTTGTCTGTGATGACAGGTGTTGTCCTCTTCAGTCTCGGTCTCTTCCTGAAGATTGAGATCAAGAAGCGAATCGAGGTGCTGGCCAAGGGGGAGATCAGTTCCACCTCCAACATGCTCATCTCAGTGGGTCTCATCGCCTGTGTCATCAATTTCCTTGGCGGGAAGATTTGCTACGACTGTTCGGATGTACACAGGTACAGACGCTGGCGGCTGGTCTTGCTTCCCTACATTGCCTTTGCTTTCTGTTTCACGTTCTGCCTCCTGGTAGGTGTATTTATGTGTTATACCACAAGGAAGGAACTAGAGGAGTCTTTGTACCTGGGTCTGAGAGAGGCCATCCGGTTTTACAAGGACACAGATATCCCAGGCCGTTGCTTCCTGAAGAAGACCATTGACATGCTACAGATGCAGTTTCAGTGCTGTGGCAACAACAGTTTCAGGGACTGGTTTGAGATCCAATGGATATCGGCACGGTACCTGAACATGGCATCGAGGGAGGTTATGGAGTGAGTATCCCTGTTGGGGATGGAGAAGGTTTTGTCCAGAGAGGGAAACAGCAGAGTAGATGCTGACAGAGGATCAAGCTTCTCTTAGTAGCTCTATGAGAGCAATTTCCTCTCTGAACACAAGCTGGTTCTAGAAGGTAGCAGCTAGGATAGGGAAGACAGTTCAGTGGGAATATTATGGAGTAGTTGGAATTAGGGATGCAAAGACCTGAGTTCAATTCCTGTCACACTCTCTTGCTTACCTATTTGAATCAGGCAATAATAGTAAACATTTATCAAGCATCTACTATGCTACAAGCATTGTGTTAGGCTGTGGGAATACAAAAAGTGGCAAAAGGCAATCCCTTTTCTTCAAGGACCTACACTCTAGTGGGGGAGACAGAATGCAAATTAATATAGACAAAGCAAGCTATATCTAGGCTAAATAGGAAATAATTAACAGAGGGAAGTCATTAGAATTAATAATAACTAGCACTTATATAATCCTTTTCTAACTTATATAACGTATATGTTATATAACTCAAAAGTGCTTTACAATATTATTTCATATTAGTCTCAACAACCCCAGAAACTAGGAAAACTGAGGCTGAGTGGTTAAGTGATTTGCTTTTTGTCTTACAATTAGCCATATGTCTGAGGCCAACTATCCATTTTCCCTCTTCCAGTCTCAGTTTTTCATATGGGCTGGAGATAATACTTTTAAGATCTCTTTCAGCTCTAAATCTATGATTCTCTGATCCTAATCTCAATGTCTCAAGGTCTCATCTCTTTCTAGAATATGTAGGGACTCTCACCACAGAGAACACATTTAAAAAGCTAGAGATTTTAATCTCTAATTTAATTTAATTTGGAGCTCTTTAAAAATTAAAATGAGAAAGAAATTCTACTCTTCTCTAAAAATTATTGATTGTAGAAAGAGTACTCGGTATAATATTTCATTTATGACCATTCCATTCAGTTAGAAAAATGCACTAACCATATTGATTTACATAGAAGGATCTCAAAGCACATTACTTCATCTGATTAACCCCATATTATTCATTTAATCTGTAATCCTGAGTCCATGATAAAAGGAACTAGGTAAAAATCCATCCACTTCAATGTGGGCATCCTGAGCATCAGCAGAAAGGAAAAAGAGAAAAGGTATGAGTAAGGAGCTCTTTACAGCAATGACTGCACATCCCTGACTTTCCCATGTTTCCAGGACAGGAGGTCTGTTCTTGATGTCCTTTCTGACTATTACGTATGTACCACAAGGGCTTTCACTCAAGGAGCACCAGTTGCTCAAAAACTGTCATTTATATGTTGTTGGGTAGAGAAATTGGCCCCATGGTGTCCAATGTTTTGGTGGCCAGCTCTTTACTGTCTTACTAATCTGTTTTATAGTAATAGACATTTTAGTTAATACAGCAAGCAGAATAGAAATAACCATTCTGGACAAAGATTTGCATTCTTGACACAATGCCACAAAGATGTAGTATTTATTTTTTGATCTGTCCTTCCTGGGAGAAGATACTTCAGAGTTACCTATATTTGAAATAGACCAATTTCACAACTTCTAAGGGAAGGAGAAAAAACGTGGGTCTTTTTTCCACTTGTCTAGATTGAGTAAGTGAGACTTTGTGGTTTCTCCTTTAGGGATACTGAAAATTGTCTTGATGCTGGTCATTGTTTCTCGCTATTTCTCTTACTCTAGTCGCCTGAAGAATAATATTGATGGGAAATTCTTGGTGGATGGTGTTCCTTTTAGTTGCTGCAACCCTAACTCCCCACGACCCTGTATCCAGCACCAGCTCACCAACAACACTGCCCATTACAACTATGACTTTCTCACTGAGGAGCTGAATGTCTGGATGAGGGGCTGCCGTGAAGCCCTGTTAGATTACTATACTCACATCATGCGTTTCATTGGACTGATGGTGCTTAACATCTGGTTATTTGAGGTAAGTACAATTTCTAGAAAGTTTGCTCTAGTCCCCAAAAATGATAGATAAGTAAGGTGGATCATCCTAGTTTGTCCCAGGATCTGTATCTGTATCTTTACCCATTCATTGTGCTTAGCATAGTGCTTGGCACATAGGAGATAATATATAAATGCTTATATTTATTCCCCTTCCCTCTTCCTATCCCTACATCATTAGTTGTTTTTTTTTTTGTTGTTGTTGTTTTTGTTTTTTGCTTTTTTGCTGAGGCAATTAGGGTTAAGTGACTTGCTAGGAAGTGTTAAGTGTCTAAGGTCAAATTTGAACTCAGGACTTCCTGGCTGGTGCTCTATCCACTGCACTATTTAGCTGCCCCATATCATTAGTTCTTTCTCCAACTTCTTGCATTAGAATTGTCTTCCTATTAGCAAGGTAGTCATGTTGATTTTAGGTAGCAGGTAGTTATGGGTTATACCTAGGGAAGAAAAAAGCTGGGCAGGCAAAAAGAAGAAGAAATTGTAAGGCTAGAATGATAAAAATAATAAAAAGATTTAAAGAAGTTAAAAGTGATGAGGGAGAAAACAAGTAAGGAGGAAGTCAAATGCAGGACAAATCCAAACAAAAATATAGAAAGTGAGAAAAATAGAAGAACTTTTTAAAAAAAGTAAATAGAAAAAAATGGGAATAAAAATAGGAAAAAAGGAAGGAAGGAAAGAAGGATGGAGCACTGTAAGTACTTTACAAATATTATCTCATTTGATCCTCACAACAATCCTGTGAGGTAGATGCTATTATCTCCATTTTACAGTTGAGGAAATAGAGACAGAGGCAGAGGTTAGGTGACTTGCCTAAATAGCTAGTAAGTATTTAAGGCTACATTTGAACTCAGGCCTAGTGCTCTGTCTAGCTGTGAAAAAGAGCTAAGAATAGAAAGATCAGGAAAGAATGTGAGGGTTGGATGGGTAGGACTGAATAGATGGATCAAGAAAAGTGAGAAAAAGTATTTCATCAGTTTTATGCATTAGTTGGTGGTCAGAAGATGGAATTCACTGGATATAAACAAGAAAAGATGACTGTGAGAGAATGAATGGGGGACAGGAAGAATGGAGAAAAGTGTAGAATGCCTTGAGAATGAAATAAATGCATCCTGTTATTAATGACAGGATGAACTCTTCTGGGGGAGGACATGAATTAAAAAGATAAAAAACCCTACATGGGGGAGAAGTGGGTTCATTCTTGTTAAGTATGGATAGTGTCTTAGTTTGTTGGACTGTTTTTAAAATGTGTGACATTTGCTAATTGTCCATTTCTGTGTAGCTCTGTGTTCTCACTGGTATTCGATACCTGCAAACATCACTAAAGAATGTACCTCTAGATAAACCTGATTTGGATTCTGATGGATGGCTCCTTGAAAACAGCTTTATAGAAACTGTCAAGTACAATTTGAATTTCATCAAAAATCTTGGAAAAGTTGACCAAGTGTCCACTGTCTCCGAGTTGCCAAACCTCAATAAAGACATCTAAAGTAATAACTAGGGGCCAAATAATTCTTAAGTCCATTTTGTCTAGCCAGTTGCACCTAACTGGAAATTGTTGGAGAGACCAATTTCTACATTTACCAAAAAAAAAGCTGTCAGTGGAAGAAATGTTATTTGAACAGGAAGAATGACTCTGGCCATAACCCCGAAGTAATAAATTCAGTGGATAAGACAGTTCTTGTCTGTTGCCTCTGTCCTTTTTGTCCTTAAATGAGAATATACCTTGCTGTCTTTGTTGCTCCAGAAAGGCTGTTCTTCCTCCTCCACCTTTTACCCAGATTCCTTTCTGCCCAAACACCATTCCCTTGTTGCCCTTCCTGATTCTACTGAAAAGAACCAGTTATTCTTCCTCCACTTTGACCCTTAGGTTAAGTCCTCTCTGGTGATGGGCCAGTCCAGAAGGCTGCCCATTCTGGGATAAATTAACTTCTAGTCTTTAGTCCTGAGGTGGAACTTTCTTATGTGTGTTGTCTCCCCTAATAGAATATGAAGTCTTTAAGAGCAGAGACGGTCTGTCTTCCTTCTTTATTTGTAACCTTAACAAAATAAATGTACTCTGTCTCCCTCCCTCCCCCCAACATCACTCTGTTGTAAATAACAAAGTATAAAATGGCAGCTTGGTGATTTTAAGGAGAACAAAAAGTTCCACTTTCATGAAAGCCTTCCCCAAAGCATCATACTGTGGAGATGACCTGCATTCTCAAATAGGTATCTCCTTGCACCTGGCTTGTTCTGCCAATGTGGAGATCCATGCCCTGTGCCTCTGTGAGGGGTAAGGGTGGAGTTGCCAGGAGCAGGATGGAGGAGAGCTCTTCAGGAGTCTCTTCCTATTTTGCAGTCATTTTGGGCACTTCTGGATTCTAGCTTTGAGAGAGAAGACAGGAGATACCAAATCCACTTCATGTTGCTGAAGGGAAAAGCCAATGTGAAAAGAGCTGGCAGACTCCATCATATCCCTCTCTCCAGCTTGCTTTATTAGAGATTGTGGGGAAGTTCCTTATTGGGTGAGATCTAGGACTCTTTCTCAAAGGCTTTGAGTGCAGGGAACAGAACAGGCTATCATTTGAGGTTCATTCTGGCTAAATTTTAAGAAGTAATAATTTATTAAAAAGTCATAGTTTACAAAGTCTATTGAAATGCAAGCTCCTTGAGAATTTGTTATCCAGTCACTGCAGTCATGTCCAACCCTTACTGAGCCCATGTGGGTCTTTCTTAACAAAGATATTGGAGTGATTTGACATTTATTTTTCCAGCTCATTTTACAGATGAAGAACTGAAGCAAATAGGTTTAAGTGACTGTCTAAGAGCCACATAGCTAGTAAGTGTCGAAGTCCAAATTTCAACTGGAAGATGAGTCTTCCTGACTCCATGCTCAGGTCTCTATCCACTGCACCACTTAGCTGCTCTATCTTGAGAACAGGAACTGATTTTTTACCTCTTAGTATATCCAGAACTTAGCATAGTGTCTTGTAAATAGCTGGAGCTTAATAAATGCTTGTTGACTTGACTGTCATAGCATAGCAAGTTGTGACCTGAATTAACCAAGATATATAAAGTCAAGAAAGAACAGATCCCCGAAGTAAATTTGCCACAAAATGTCATTAGTTTTATTTTCATTCCTTTTCAAACTGAATCCTAACTCTCTAAACTTTCTCTTACATGCCACAGAAACTTCTTTAGCTTGGAAGTTCACTTTACCTATAGATGTCACACACTAGAAGTACCCTTTGCCCCTTCAGCCTCTCCCTCTGATTGGCTGGTTCTTGTCCAGAACCTCTGCCCTTGCCAACCATGCTTTTCTTCTCCAGGCTGTATTCCTGATTCTACAGACTTTCTTTATTAAGCCTTTGTGTGGAATGAGTGCTAGACCCCCTTCCCCAATTAACTAATCAGAGACATCTTCCGGTACAAAGAAAAAGCATTTATTCAGTCCCTGCAGGGAGAGGCCCAAGCACAACAGGGAGATGTCTCCCAATGTGCTAGACCTGACAAGCGGGAAGCAGTAAATCTGGTTAAATGGCAAAGTTCCAAGTCTTTTCATTGGAAGTAACCCTCACTGATAAATGATCACCAACGTTGTCTGCTTCCTGTGGATCACATCATTTCCTGTCACTTCTAGTCACTGACCTAGGGTCTTTTACAAGGCCTTTTAGAGACCTCTAGGCCTTGAGATCATGACTTCCTGTAACCTGGGCCCAAGACCTGATCTTCTGGCTCTGCAGACCTCTGGGAATAGGGATCATGTGGCTTAGGCCTAGACTCATAAGACTTCTTGAGAAAGCTTCACTGTCCTTCCTGATTCTCAGCTTCTTTTCCTCTTCTTCTCAGCTTCCTTTTTAATAGCTTTTAATTTTTCCAAATATATCCAAAGATAGTTTTCATCATTCATCTTTTGCAAAACTTTATGTTCCAAATTTTTCTCCCTTCCTCCTATCACAAGCAAGCCATCCAATAAAGATTAAACACACCCAATTCTTCTAAATATATTTTCAACATTCATCATGCTGCAGCAAGAAAAATCAGATCAAAAGGTGAAAGAGGGAAAAAAAACCAAGCAAATAAACAACAATGTCAACAAAGAGTGAAAATTCTATGCTTTGATCCATATTCAGTTTCCATAGTTCTTTCTCTGGGTGTAGATGGCACTTTCCATCATAAGTCTATTAGAATTTCAGCTTCCTTTTTATGTGTTCCCCATTAGAAGGTAAGGTCCTAAAAGGTAATGACTGCCATTCTTCAGGCTTATATTTATATTCCTAGTACACTTGACTTTTTAATTGAATCTCTAATTTTCTTAAACACTTAAGATTTGTTATTTCTTTAATCAATCCCTTTACATATGGAATCCATGCTCAATGTGCTATTTCCAGAATAAAGAGAAGGTGCTTTTAGCCTTTTCAGAGAAGGACTTAAATTTCTAAATCTCCAACCAGGATTAGTGAGCTGAGCTACCCAAACAACAGCTGCTGAAATACAGAAATAAGTATGACTCATTAGTGGCCTCTCAATCACTTTATCATTACTGATAAATCCACGAAGTAAGCTATTTATTCTTAGTGTTTTATGGGAAAATACACTTTTGTTTTATAAACAGTTGATGATAAGATTCTTAAGTGACACATTGAAGCCACCCATCCAGCATTCTGGAATAAAGTAGAACTTTAGAACTTTATAATATATGCTATATTTTTTGTTGACACTCTCCCCCACTTCTAATTTTTTATTTACCTTGTACATAAGGACATAAGTAAAATGAGGGGATTGGACTTTCTAGCTGTAAATCTATGTTCTTGGAGAATGCAGGAGTCACTTTGATATAAAAGGAGCCAGCTGGTAGAGATAGCTATTACTGCCAAAGTAATTTTTTTCCTTAAGTGTAGCTCAACCATATTACTTTCCTGTTCAGTAAACCCAATGACTTCTTATTTGCCTCTAAAATCAATTATAAACTCCTTTGTTTTTCCTTTTTTTTTTCAGCCTAATGATGATGAGGTCCTGGGTCACTAATTGGGGGTGGCAGAGAAAGCCTGAAACACTGTTGAGATAACTCCCTAAGGCAAGCAGGGAAGAGCACTGATGGGGATTAGCTCAGCTTTACAGCCCTAACCCCTGTGGAGTTCTTGGGTAATCCCACTTTACTGTATCCAGTCAGAAAGCCAAGTTATGATGTCAAACTCCAGAGGTTAAATTTCCCCTGTAAATCAGTCCATGGCCCCCATCATTTCTGCTGAAGCCCTTTTGGGTTAGCTCACCACAGTATTCTGCCTGGTGGTGTTTTTCTTCCCATCTCTCCTCCATGCCACTTTGTCCTTACATCTACCTCACTCTTAGGGTGCTAAACTCCTCTATGGATTTCGCTGCCGGTCAATAGCTTACTCCCACCTCATGGTGTACTCTCTTTTTCCTGGTTGTGAATTCCAATGGGGAACTTGTCTTTTCTATTGTTAAATGTTAAAACCACTTTCCAGATCCTCAATATGTTCTAGATGATGTCTCTTTTCCAGTTTGTATTGCCTGGTGTGACTGCATGCTCAAGTACTTTTAAGGTATTTATAGCTTAATAACTCTAACATCAAGGAAAAACTGGCTTTTTATATCTATTAGGAATTTCAGTAATTTACTGAAATATAAAAGCAAAATTACAATTTAACCCATATCACTTCATGGACTTGAACAGGTAAAAGCTAATTTCTAATGGTGGGAAGAGGGGGAAATAGCTAAGAGATGGAAGAATATTGGGAAAAATATATAAAGAGATAAGTTCCTATCTTTCAAGGTCAAAGGGACCCAAACGGGTAGTTCAGAGATATGAAAATCCACAACTTGCAGGGTGGCTCAACACTCCAGGACCAGATTAAAATGTAATTGGGAAATACTTACCAAAATAAACATAACAGAACATAGATAATGCCAATGTGTGGTATTCTAAGTTAATATGCAGCCTGCTAGGATCCTTATGGACAGTTTAATGACCTGTTTCTATTTGAGATGAGATCTTTCATTTTATAATGAGAAATCAGCTCTGGCCCAGAGTCGTGGACTTCCAAATGAAAATTATTCCCAGATCCAATGTTCTCTAGCCAGCTACCCAAAACTAGCTTTGGGAACAATAATATCAACACTACCAATCTGGAAAGGAGTGCCAATTAAACAACTCACTCTCCAAGATTAACCTATATTCAAAGGCAATTCTTCTCACTTTTGGAGAATAACCCAATTACCCAGGATACAAATTCTGAGAAATCCCTAATCCTCAATTCAGGACACTCAGAGTACTGCTAAATCCTAAAAACAATGTCCTAGATAGGGCACCCGGCCTCCTGACCTACCTACTATAGCTCTATCAGTGTCATGATTGATGAATGCCTCACGTGGTCCACTTACTATGTTTAAAAGTTAGTCATGATTTACTTTACATCTCAGCTATCTCCTGGCCATTCCCCTTCCCCTGCCCCTTTCTAGTTCTGAAACCATAATCAAATAAATATTGTCACTACAGATAGGCTACTGGAAAGAGTTTATCAAATATACTCTCCTAGGGCTTTACTCAGCCTCACTATGAGTTTTCAAACCAGGTGCACAGTCACTATTTCCCTTTATATATCTTTACCAATAAGAAAACAAGAAGCAAGGCTTGTCTTATTTTTGTATTAGTCTCTCTGGCACAGCACAATTAGCATAGAGGAAGCGCTTTTTCAATTATTCTTTCATGGAATATAATACAAAGTAGGACATCAATAAGTATATGTGAGTGAAGCAAAAGTCTTCACTTATGTTTTATAAAAGAATAAGACTGGATGGACTTCAAATGTATAAAATGTAGACTAGACACAAGGTTTTTAATAAGCAATATTATGGAGCAGACTCTTATTCTTCAATTCTGCCTTACTGATAATATATCATATTGTTAATCTCTATTGGTGTTTCCTGGCTTGAAATTCCCTTGTGCTTTTCTGTGCTCCCTCTTTCTTTCTCTCAATCCCCAATTAAAACTTGTTTTCAAACTTTTTTTTTTTTTTAGTAATAGTTTCAGGTATTATTATTCCCCCAAAACTTAATTTTTGAAAAGTGATTTTTCAAAACTGAAAATGAATTTTTTTGGGGAACCTTTTAAAAAGTGACTATTCACAAGCCAGGAAAAGGAAAGAAATTCATGTCATAAAGATAATGTTATCTTCCTTGCTAAAGACAATTCCCTTCAAACCTGGCTAAAAGGTTGACCTAGAACAGGACTTTTTAAACTTTTTCCACTCATAATTCCTTTTTTTGTCTGAAAAATTTTTATGTTACCTCATCTCAAATCTGAGCTGAGATGTTTCTGGCAACACTCAGTACAAAGTGCACATGTGTGTTCAGAACCAAGGCAGTAATGAAGTCACATGATGCAACATGGGCCAGCACTGCCAGAAACCAGATTCATTATACATTTGAGTTTGAATTAATTTTTGGTCGTTGTATTAGAAGACTTTTACTGTTGCTAAATTTTTTGTGACCCCACAGTTATATGAACCCATTATAGGGTTGAGACCCATATTTTAAGAAGCTTTGACCTAGAAGACCTTTTTGATGTCCAATTTTATATTTCAGATAGAAATCCCAAAGAGTATAAGTCACTTTTATTTCCTTTTTAAATATACACATATAATATTTATTTCAAAAAGCACAAGAACATTATACAAGTCTTAAATTTACATTTTTGCAATAAAAGATATCAATATATGCATCATTTTGAATAACTTCTGAACTTCCGTTCATCTGGATGGAATCTGAATCAGTGGCATGAACATGTTACAATCACCATAGCTTATCCTCACAGTGAACCAAAATGCATAGTAGGTTATGAAATGATAAATGACCATTAGTGGATGACCTTGTAGCTCATATATTAGAATAATAAATTAACTATACAGAAACATGTTTTTCCTACTGCAAAGGCCTCTTGCCCCATTTCTCTAGTCATAAGAAAAACATGCTTTAGGAGCATCCTCATGAACAACTTCCTGGTTCAATAGAGAAAAAAAAGTGACTTTGTGTGTTCATGACTTCTGAATGCACCATTTCTGTGCTTGCACTATTCAAGTGCAAGAAGGTTTCTAACATACATTAAGAATTTCTTTTTTGATATCAACACTGAACAATGAGCCCACACACAAGTGCCAACACTAAGTTGTGAGTAGGCCTTTATATGCTCATCTCTTGGGATGGATTCTTTGGCAGTCAAGATTTTACTAGCCACTGCCAGGAAGTTCCTCTGGCAGCCCGATGGCTTAACATCAGGGTTTGTGAACTGAATGGAAAAGATTACTAAAGCAGGAAGAAATTCTCCTTCTGAAGAATCTGCCTTTGCTTTGTAAAGGTATTTATATAGGGCATGAATCAGGGTGGAGGTCAACAGGTGGCTGCTGTTGCCTGACACCCAGCAGAAATCCCAGCTAAATAATTAGTGCAACCTGCTTAAATATAGACGAGACCAAGAAGGAAGAAATCTGTGTCTTTTCACTACATCAGTGAATTTATTAAACTGAGCACTGAACATTTCAAATCTTATCCAACTTGCCATAATTCAACAAGTTTTCTACTCTTGACTGATCTTCTGAATACGTTTTGAGTGCTTAGAACCAAAGCTGTAGAATTATTCAAGTATGACGGTCATGATTATTCTGATACCCCTGAAAGGTTCTTCTTCCTTTTCCTTCAACAAAAGAAAAAATAAAACACAAAACTAAATACAAATGTATATCCTCAAACACCTGGTTTACATACTTCTAAGTTCCCTGTCCTTATAGAGAAGTAATAGGGTAAGAAACCATTGTACATAAATGGAAGACAGTCCTCATCAAGGTCAAAATACATTCTCTGAATAGATCTTTCAGACTCCTAAGACATAGGAGACATGGAAGCTATTTGAGAGTTTTGATTTATCCTTTTCTTAAAGCTTTGCATAACAAGTTCCCTTGATATAAAAATTATGGCTAAGAACCCAGAAAGCTATAGACAGATTCTGAAGAGCACTATTATTTAAAAGCAAGGAGGCTCAATTACGGCATGTTACAGCAAGACAGAGAAACAGACTGTTGATCGAATGGCTTTTTTTGATTGTCTGTATCTGTCATACAATTGGAGTTTATGAAAGGCTGCACACATATGATGAATTGAAGATTTAAAGTCTTCTGGGAAGACATAAACTGCTACAGAATTGGCCTGATGTTTCTATGCTCAATGGGGAATTGTTTATTATGGTTCTATGGCTACTTAACACCATGATCTGAGCAGATTTCTGTTAGTTACATAATGGCACCAGGACAAAGGATGTGACCTTTTATTAGAAACAAGGCCCTGGAAAATGGAAAGTGCAGTTTTAAAAAGGACTGGGTCCATGATATTGATTTTAAGACTCACTGTAACATCAGGGTGACTACACAATTCTAACCCTCAGGGTTTTACAAGAAAAAATAAAAAGCTCTAAGAAAAAATCTGCATTAGAGAAGGCAACTTTGACTAAACAGGGAGTTATTTTAACTTCTGGTAGCAGCAGCAAGTGGCGTATCTGGGGCATTTTCCCAGAAGAGAAATGGCAACTTTTACTCTTTGGAATTTTCCCTCCATTCTAATAAAATTCTTGTCCTCTATCCTTCTTTTTCTGATTGAATATATGATTATGATGTTCAATTGTAATCTTGTCACTGCTGCTTTTCTTCCGGCATTTCCACACAAATAATGGTCCAGTTGATTAGAGCTAAGCAAGGACAAAAGACCAGAAACAGTCATAATGAAAATTAGCAGCTCTAGTTTGATGGCTGGTGTCACAAAGAATTAAAAAAAAATCCAACAGCTTCTTATATGATATTTTTGCCCCCAAATGCCACCAAACATGCAGTCAAAACAATGAAATACCCTCCCATTTCTTTATTTTTTTTTTTTATTTTTATTTTTGCTTTTTGCTGAGGCAATTGGGGTTAAGTGACTTGCCCAGGGTCACACAGCTAGGAAGTATTACGTGTCTGAGACCAGATTTGAACTCAGGTCCATCCTGACTTCAGGGCTGGTGCTCTATCCACTGTGCCATCTAGCTGCCCCCGATACCCTCCCATTTCTAGCATGATTATTGAAGAGGAGAAGGCTCTAAAGGGGAAAATGATTTCCTTAAACTATTAGCAGAATCTTAAACAATTGTGGGGCAGACAAGTATTTTCTTCAGTGTTCTACAACAGACACACGTTGATATAAGTATGCATATGCTTTATCTTGAGGCATCAAGCTTGCTGATTAAAAGCAAAAATCCATTAAGGGATATTTTATTGAAAGATGTGAATCAGGAACTGAGGAATGACCCCACTGCCACCCCCACCCCTCCTCAGTCATCCTAAATGTGTCCAGAATTCCAGATTCATCTTCATTATTGCCTTTATCTGTGACTCTTCTGTGGAACTGGAACTCAAAGTAACTGCCAGTTGAATCCAAATAAGATCTGATTAGTTTCTTGACTCCTTGCAATTTCTTCTATAATACGATGTTGCTGCCAGAGCAAATGGAGTTTCTGATAACGCTCATGAGATAAATGCAGTGGGTTGCCCCTCCTTCATAGGAGAAGAAATGAACATATATATTAGTTAACTTGAGTGTCAAACAACTTCCAATACCTCCTGGCAGCCCACATAGTCTGAGATCTTGAGATGTCTCTGGATCCAGCACTTAGGCACATAGTGGGCACTTAATAAATGCTTGCTGACTTAACTTATATTCATTTTACTGAAATAGTTATCAGGGCAAGACTTAGGGGAAAAAGTTCGCACAAACATTTGTCCACACTTGACAAGTGAAAAAAAACTTTACTCTGATTAAAGTCTGACAATCCAAAAAACAAGTCCATGAGTTAGAGACCCTAGATCTCAAGGAGATATTGGGAACTTCAAGTTCTCCTTTTCAGCATAGGAGGTTTACTGCCCTGCCCTCACTTGGTCTTAACAGCACTGAGGAGTGAGGGGCAGTTATTTACATATAAGTCATCTGGTGATTCTGGGAGTAATCCATACAACTGACACAAAAGGGCTTTGACTTGGATCTTGCCAGTAATGAAGAACAGTGACATACTTTCTGGAATAATAGGAGACCACACATACTCAACCATTAAATAATTTCCTTATAACCTGGTAACATTGTATTTTTTCAGTTTTTTTCCCCTCAAAACCCCAAATCTACTACTCTACAGGACAAGAAATACCATTATGATTTTTTTTAAAAGTATAATTTAAGGAGTTTTAATTTTCCACTAGAAGTATCAGTTTTTTCTTTTTGAGGCATATTAAGGACAACAAAATTCTAACATAACAACAATAAAAATCAGATTGTGTCCTTACAATGGTGTTTAACTGTGATTTTTTTTTGGTCACTGTTTAAAAATATACTAAAAATATATATTAATTCATGCTTTTATAATTGGAGCAGTAGAAAAATATTTTAAAATATTACACGAAACAGAAAGTGGTACAACAAGAAATTGTACTAATAGGACAGGTCTGCAAACTTAATATTTTTTCTTTGTGTTCAGAGTTATGTTGGTAATTGCAATCTGGATGTGTGCATGTAGCAAAAAAGAACATTATTGAAAAACACTACATGCAAATTCCCCATCAAGTGCCCTTACTTTAGCCCAGGATCTGTTTCTCCATATTCATCCAGGTATGGGGCTGGAAACAAGCAGCCTCTGGCTCTGCCTTCAATTAGGACCACTTTGCATTCCCTGATCCTGAAAGAACAAAGTGTCATTCATTTAATAACAGTGCTAGCACTATACCATGCCATGCCAAAGTAATTCCAAGAAAACAAGTTTTATCCATTATAACCACAAGCACAGATATCCAAATATTGATGGGCAAAGAAAAATTACTGCTTTTATTAAGATTATATGTTTAGAAATCCAAGTTATGGAAAAGTCAGTGAGCCAATGAGTCATTAACATTTATTAAGTGCCTTACTTTGTTCAAGTGATGGAGAGACTCCGCCTTTGAGGAGCTCACAATCTAATAGGAGAAACAACATGCCAATAACTATGTACAGGTTCAAGTAAGGATAAATTAAAAGTAACCTCAAAGGGAAGGTCCTAGAATTAAGAGGAGTTAGAAAAAGCCTCCCGTAGTAAGTGGGACTTCAGCTGGGACTTGAAGGTAGTTAGGGAAACCAATAGGCAGAGATAAGGGAGAGCATTCCAGGCATGAGGTAAAAGATGCAGTGTCATAAGCAAAAAGGTTTATGTCTCTGGATTAAAATGTAAAGATCCCGTAGGACCAAAATAAATGGATTCACAAATAGTGGCAATACATATCAGAGGAAAAAGGACTGGTGGAAGTCCTACCTGAGCCTGGAATAACTCTAAGAGATGCTCTACAAATCTTAATAATATTTTTATCTCTAACCAGACTGGGGTTCAAGTTGAGGAGTGTTTTTTCTTTTCTAGCTGCTATCTAACAAAGAGTCAGAATATTGACAAGCCAAATCCAGATCCCCAAAAGCTAAGAATGGTTTTACTTTTTAAAATAAAGTTTTATTGTATTTTAAGATGTAAAAATCATGGCTAGCATAAAAACAGGTGGCCAGATTTGGCCTTCAGACCATAGTTTAACACAAAAAATTCTATAAATTTTGTTTCCTCACTACCTACAAGTAGCACATGAAAAATACTTTAAGCACTATATATATACACACACACACACACACACACACACACACATACACACACACATATATATATATATGTATATGTATTTTCCCAAAGAACTCTTTTTCTTCCTACTCAAGTTCTGGCTCATCTCTCGTAATTACTTACTTCTATTCAAACTTATGTACATTTTCTCTCTCCCACGTACTATTAAGAATGAATATTTTTTGATTACTTAATAGCAAGATAATACAAATTTTAGTTCCTTTTCTCTATCTCCATACATTTAAAGGTGTTTACCCTTCTTCCCAAGTCTGAATTTTACATATTCCATGGGCATGTACAGAAAATTCTGGCATAGGCAAAGTATTTATATTGGGAGAATTGGGAAATGAAAAAAACCAGGCAATATAAAAGCCAAAAGAGACCTTTAAAAGTTATCTAATCCAGCATTAT
>JAJPUD010001402.1:286137-297573 GCA_023553655.1 Myrmecobius fasciatus | reverse complement strand
TACTGTTGGCTTGTTTCCTATCTTGCCTTTTATTTGTTAAGTTTCTTGATCTATATTTTTTACTGGCTCTAGGTACATGGATTTTCAGTTGAAAGAGAAGAGGTAGTAATGGTGGTTAAAAGGGAAAGAGATTAGAGTAAGAACTTAGAACCTCCTTCAAGTCCCAGCTGAAACTTGATCTTCCAGCCTTCCCTGCTCTCCCTTAATTATAGTGTCTTCCATCTGTTAGTTATTTCAGTTTTATCTTGTATGTACCTTGTTTCCACATAGTGGTTCACATATTCTCTCCCCCATTAGATTATGAGTTCCTTGAGGGGAGAATCAATCTTTTGACTTTCTCTGAATCTTCCAGAGCTTAATTTAGTGTCTGGAACATAATAGGTGCTATTATGTATATGGAAAAAAAAATGCTTACTGACTGGCTGTTATACAATTTTTTAAATTGAAAATGCATTTCTGGTTTTCCTGGTTATTTTGCAGACAAAGATTATTTTATATTTTGCTTTATAAAAACAACGAACAAAATCTTAGTACACATCTACAAGACTGTCCACCAAATCATCAAATACTATAGTCATTTGGCACATTTTTCAAAATAATCTAAAATTTACTCTTATGCTAACCCAAACAAGCAAACTTCACATCATTATCTATAATCACCGACAATCTTCCACTGTTAGGTTCCATTGAGGGGTTTTAGATTCCCTAAATTCATCATAAAAATCTCTAATAACTCATTACTTACTTTAGAAACATGCAGACCCCAGCTCCACAGTGAATGGCATGAAAAATACAGGCTCCAACCTCTTCTCCATTCACAATTTCTTGGCAGCAAATATTCTGAGAGCATAACATGGTTCCACAGAAGAGACATAGAACTGGATGCTTTCGTTCATCATCTGAAGACCTTGGGCACCTTCAAAGTAAAAGAGAATACTGAACTAAAGTTGATGAAAAAAGATCACAGTGCACAAAACAATGTTTTTAGTGTTTGTTTTATAAAATAATGTGTCTATTTCCCAGAAGTAAAGCTCCTAAAAATAAAGCTCCTAGGCAATATCTAATGACAAATCTTTCCTCTAATATCTGCCAAATAATTTTCATCAAAATGTTTCTTGATAACTTCATAGAAAGAAAAACTTTGTTTATGGAAGCCTCATGATTTAATTAGGTTTGGTAATAAAATGCAAACCAAGTAACATTTATTTTGGTTGTAGAAAGAAAAAAATTTATTGAGACAAAAGTTGTGGATTTGATTATCTAAAAATTTTGCATAACAGACAAATTTCTCTTAACAGAAAGCAAATGAAAAATATTTTCAGCAAATGTGATAATATGATTTCTGCAATCTCTAACAAATTTATACAAATCTATAGTATTTATTTCTCAATAGTAAACAGGTTAAAGGGCATGAGCATTCAATTTTGAAAGGAAGAAATACAAATTTCTAGTTAACAATTTGAAAAACTGTTTAAACTGTCCATTGAAAGAGAAAAACATATGCAAACAACTTTAAGGTAACACTTTACACCTATAAAATTAGCAAGAAGAGTAGATGATGATAAAACTCCAAGTGGGGTTGAATGGGGAAATAGGCACATTGTTGATGATAGAATAAATTAGGTCTAAGTTTTTTGAAAAACAATCTATCACAACCTCAGTGTCATATTCAATTTCTTATCACTTTCACTCATCCCACATATCCAATCAGTTGCCATAATTTTTTTTTTTTTTTGCTTTTTGCTGAGGCAATTGGGGTTAAGTGACTTGCCCAGAGTCACACAGCTAGGAAGTGTCTGAGACCAGATTTGAACTCAGGTCCTCCTGACTTCAGGGCTGGTGCTCTAACCACTGTGCCACCTAGCTGCCCCAGTTGCCATAATTTTATCACATCTTTAGAATATGTCCTTTTTTTACTCAAAAAACCACTTTCTGAGTTCAGGCACTCATTACCTTTCACCTGTACTACTGAAGTGACTTAATTAGTCTCTAGGTCCTACTTCTCTCTACACTCCAATCTATCTCCTATACAGCCACCAAAAGTGATTTTCCCAAGAGCAGGTCTGACACAACTTTCCATCTTACTCAATAAAATCTAGTAGCTCCCTATATTACCTTTAGCATAAATTAGATATATGCCTTTGCTTTGCATTTAAATTCTTTACAATCTAGCCCCATCCTACCTTGATCAAATCAAATGAGAGAGATATATAATGTACTTTGCAGGCCTTCAAGTGCTTTAAAATGATAGGCACTATTATTGTGGTTGAGGGGTAGTATAGTGTGATGAACACAGGGGAACTGAGGTTCAAGTCCTGCTTCTGATATATGTTAGTTGTATGACCCTGGGACTTTAGGGGACCTTGAGTTCAATGAATCAGCCATATTATAGGGCAACCAGAAAATCTCATGCTAATTTATACAGCATCAGCAGAACTATATTGAGTAAAATGACCAAAGGGCTAGGCCTTCGGCCCTTTGTCCTCAACTGATCCCATTTGGTGTACTATGTCCAGGAAGGGTGCCATAATTTAAGGCACATATTTTAGAAGATCACATTGTGAGGATGGTAAGAACACCAGAAAATTGTACCATGCATGAATCAGCTGAAGAAATAAGAATTGTGTAATTAAAAAAAAAAAAAAAAAAAAGACTTAAGGGAAAAATGATCATTATCTTTGAATAATTCCTTCTTACCTGAATTGAGAAGCCTGGTTTAGGAGATAGCTGTAGTCTTCTGGAAGTTCTATCAATTTATTTCTTTTCCTGGGGTACCTAGGCATTTAATATAAGAAATCACATTTCATATGAGTACAAACTTAAAATAGACTAGAGTAAGGGAGGAGAATTAAGATTATCAGAAGGAAGCAAATGAATGTCTCCCTCTGCTTTAGATCTACCTTACAGTGAATCCTGTTACATATTGAATAAAATGTAAACTAATAATGTTGGGATTCAAAGTCTTTCAACTTTTTCTATGTTTCTATTTAATTTTATATTTCACTGCTCCTCTGTGCTGGTGAAAACTCTGACTGGTTTGGCCCTAGCCCAGGATGCATACTAAAACGTAACGGACTGGGAGACTGGATCCTGTCCCCACTTTCCAGCTTCTTGCTTGCTGTAATAATTTTAAAGTTAAATTTCTTGACTCCCTGCCACAAAATTCCTCATTCCTTATTAGGCAATTCAGAGATTACACTCATATCCCAGCTTCTTAAACTGTGGGTTACAACTCTAGAAGAACTCTCATAACTGAATGTGGGAAGGGGTCGCAAAATTATGGTCATCAGTAAATGTTTGATTTCTATATCTATTTTTATATATTTATATGCCTGCAGTCACTAAAGTTTCTTGTTTGAAAAGGAGTCACAAGCAGAAAAACTTTAAATATAGGTGTCAAACAGTCCACCATAACCAGATTAAAATATAATTGGGAAATATTTGATAAAACAAATAAAAATAAAACAAAACAAAGATAATATTAATTATGTGGTTTTCTGTTAGGGCCCAAAGGCCAGGGACCTTGATAAAAAGTTTGTGTTGACTTGAGGATAAGAAGGTATTATGTGCAGTTCCCCTGACAAACATGATATTCCGGACATACTGAGGGTACTAACAATAGCTCAGATAAAAGAGCAATTTACAGTGATCTAAAAACAGGCTCTCCCCGAGATGTTGCTCTGTTATCAGGATGTGAGCTCCACGATCTTTCTCACTCCCTCATGTCAACACACAGTTAATTGCTAAAAGATGGGTGGGCTAAGGGAATAAAAGGAGTGACTACAGATGGTGGAGCAGGCTGGCTGAGGAAAGCGCCTCAATAAAAAGCATCTTGATTTCATCTTCTGGCTTGTGACTCTCCTTGGGGAACATGCAGGTCGTGTCCGGTTGCGCACTGAAGCTCCGGAGGAGGTAAAACCCAGCTACCCTCAGGTATAGTACCTGGCAGTTTTCTAAGTCAAAATGTGGCTGGTAGAAATCTTTATGTACACTTTAGTGACCCTGTTTCAATTTAACACCAGGGGTCTAAAATAGCCCACTGCCTTGTCCTACTAGTAAGAGGGCACTGTCCCATAAGTGCCATGCCACCTATTTGTCTAACAACTATATAAAAGTTTATGCTCTGAGTGGCTCAGGACTGCTGCACATCAGAACATACATAATGTTGCATGTCCAAGCTATCAGTCCTGTGCTGCCCAAGGAAGTGCAGGGGAGTGGGAACCATATACCAATGTGGTTCCCTCTTGGCATATATTCTCCTATCACTTCTAGGATTCCTTCCTTTTGCACTGAAATTTCCCAATGAGAACTTGTTACAGACAGATCATCTCTTACTATCCTGAGCCCACACTATATTCATTCCTGCCTTTGAAAACACTGTTTCCCTTCTTAAATATTTTCCCAGCTTCTCTCTAATCCTGCATATCCATCAAAATATCTTCTCAAAACTTCTCTCATGAAGACTTCCCAAACTCACTAATCTATGAATGACTTTTTTTTTTCTTTCTGGAAAATTCCTATAATAAAAAAGTCTGTGAGACACAATAGCACATTTTAATTTACACTGTGTTTTTTTTTTTTTTAATATCTTCCTAATTATCTACTGTTAGACAAGATACTGTGTATCTTGTTTTGCCTTAGCACTGTTCTGGGGGCATAGTGTAAAGCTCTGGATGATACTTATTAAAATGATATAGGAGAGTTTTGTTGTTAATTCCAAGTTAAGTCTCCAAATGGGATGTTCTGGCTAATTCTAGTTATTTTAGTAGCCTACCTTATTCTTTTCTTTCTTATAATTCTGTGCTCTTACCTTTGCTATGTAAGGAAAAAGCCTTTCTTAAGAACAAAGTAGTTGGCACTAGAGACAGAGTAAAGTTTTATACTTTCTAGGAACATTTACATAAAGAAGTATGGAAGAAGAGAAAAATGTGGCAAAAACCCTCAGATATGTGACATTCTAATGAGCTTCGCTACTGAGAAGAGTGAGAGATGAGATCAAAGAGCTGTGAGATTTTAGGCAAAGAACATACATACATTAAAAAAAAAATGTATACACATACACCCACCCCACACATAGAGTGGGAAAAAGAGGACAGGAGATTAGGTAGGTAACCTGATTTACATACACAGTAACTGGTATAACTACTTCAGAATACTCAATTTGAGAAAAAAAAGTTGAAAAAGCAGAACCCACCTGACCACAGTGTTTTTTCCTTTCAAAAGGCTTTGTAAGGCAGGATCAGAACACCACCTGTATAGCAGAATCACACCCCCCAACAACAACAAAAAGGTGAGTATGATATTACAACTACAGACCAATAGCCAAAGAATATGGCTTTTTTCTCCTATTCTTTGTATCCCATTTCTCTTCATCTGACGCCTTATCTCTTATCTTATTTTCCTTTAATTCCTTACTTCTATTACTGTCATTATTATGCTATTATACCATGGGTTGTCATAATGATGCTGTTATGCCATGGATCTTGGTTACAAAGGTTGAAATGGAATAAACAGAGTATACTTAAATAAATTTACATAACAGCAAGTTCAACAGTCTCAAATTCTAAGAATAATAAAATTTTGACTAAAATTAACATAACCCATAACAATTACACTCTACACAAATCATGACAGATTGAAGGATAGGGGAATGTGGAGAAGAAAGAAGAGGAAAGAAGAGAGGGACAAGAATGATAGAGAGAGGTAAGGCAAAAAGAGAAGAAGAAAAGGGAGAGAGGGAAGAAAATGGAGAGGGGAATGAAAAAGAGAGGAAAGAAAATAAAAGGAGAGGATAGGCAAAAGCAAAGCCAGCAGAGTTAACATTCTTTTGAGTAAGTGAGAGAAAGCATTAACTTCTTGGTTGGTATAAACTAGCAGCCTTTCCAAATTTCTAAAGTTCTGTGTTATCCCAATACCCAGTTAAAATGACATTTTGCCTGTTTAGTACCTCTGGAGTAAGGGGTGTATGGTATCCTGATATTCTTGGAAAAGCAGGAACAGATTGGTGGGTAAGGATAAATAACTACAGAGTGCATTGAATTGACCTTCCTCACAGACTGCAAGAGAAGAAAAACACATTATCCCATATTAGAGATCATGTTATTTAGAGTTTCTATCTATTTTATATCCTTTATAGCCTCATGAAACTAAAGTTTGCAAATAAGTCATCATCTGCACAGTGAATCATATGAAAGAACAAAACAAAACATTAGGAAATATCTGTGTATTCATAATTGCTTGGAAAAAAACCATTTACTGTATTTTAAGATTTTAAGAGTTACAAGGCATATATGTTGGCTAACGTGGGGTTTTAGTCAAGAGGTAAATTCATCCCTTTGATTTAATATATCATGAGAAAAGACTGAAGGAAATCTAAGATCTGGAGGGTTTCCTGATTCCTAAACTCAAATATTGAGGTACAAAAGCCACTATTTAGTAAGAGTTAACTCAGAAACCCCCAATAAAAATGGAGTGAAGGTAAAGTTAGAATAAATCTTGGCTCTGGGTGGTACATTCCTGTAGAAAGAACATTGGGTTTGAATTTAGAGGTTTGGTTTGATTCCTGACTTGAATCTGGATGATGTTGGGGAAGTCAAAACTTCTCTGGGCTTCAGTTATTAAGATGGGACCAGCTATTAAGGTCCTTACAGCTTAAAATCACATGAGCTATGTGTGAGATAATCAATCAAAATAACAGCAAAACTCCAAGTACTAAGGAACTGATGCCTAAGAATCTGAAACCAGATGATCCCGAAAAGTTCAGCTGTGAAGCAGCAGAGCAGGAATCTTTAGTCCAATTGAGTGTTATTCTAAGTTAAAACAGGCTTTATATTTGCTTTTATGTTAAAGAATACACATTCATTAGGCCAGGCATGGAGGGCTGGATTATCAGGCCATCTTTTCTGTTGATACCATCTATCATCACAGCCAAACAAAGAAGAAATGATACATGTCTTATAGAAACATGCTTCCACTTACAGCTATTCTGTCTTCACGTGTGCATTTTACATGTGAAAGGACCATTCTAAACACAGGCCAAGATGTGACTTGAGAATATGAAAAGTTTTCTTTATAGTATCATTTCTGACGGATTTGAAGATGCAACATTATCTTAGTGCCAGGCTAATCTATGTATACCGTATGAAAACAGACTGTGTTTCCATGGAAAAGTGGTTTTCTTTGTACTTTATGAAACTGTATATCCTCTATTCCTGAACCTGAAGGAGAAAACTCTCTGGTTTATTTTCAGTACAGAATACTACTCTTTTTTACCTGAAAGTAATTCTTCAGGAGGTGGCACTCTTAGCAAATAATGAAAAAATAAAGCAGCACATCGAAGGTAAGGGACAATGCCTTTCTTCACACAATCCCATAAATACCAACCAGGAATATCACAGCTGATACATCTACAGGACAGAAATTCCAAAAGGGTGCTGGTCAAAATATTGAAAAGAATGTAATCCTAAAGTCTTGTTAATTTTCTTAAAACAATAACAAAACACAGAATTTTTGCTATGTTTTATTTTGTAACTATTTAAGACTGTAGAAAATAGTGAAAATTGCTAGAAATATTTTCTCCCCTGAAAATTATAGAACAAATTTAAATAAACATATCTTAAACTTTTTTTAGTCTTAAATAGTTACAAAATCACTTTAATTTTTTTAAACATAAGATTAAGTGTTTTTTTCATTTTGTAATGAATATAATTTCATAATGAAAAAAAGGACAGGAAATGGGGGGAATTAAAGTGATTAAGAATTTCATGCTGCAACACATTTTGGACTTTAATACCAATATTCTTTGAACAAACCTATGAAAGTATTATCTACCAGTAAAAGCAAATCAGAAAAATATAATAAAACACCAATACAAGTAAGTATTTACAATATCAATCGATATTCTCTTGGCTTCTTTGCTATCTGCCTGTTGTGAGAGAAAAAGGGAAGACTGGGGAAACCTGGTAGCAGACATACAGAAATAAAGTAGAAGTGTAATATTTTAAATTTCTGTAGTATCAACATATTTTACTTATATTACTTAGTCTCGATTTCTCTAAAATGAGTAAGTATGTAGCTAAATGAAGAACCTTAAATGATCACTTGAGTTACAGAATTGAAAGAATAATTTCTGTATTCCTGTAACATCCCTTTTAAAAAAGTTAAGTCTACAAGATGATTTCAGAGAGGCCTGGAAAGACTTGCATGAACTGATGCTGAGTGAAATCAGCAGAACTAGGAGATCATTGTACATGGCAACAATAAGACTATATGATAATCAATTCTGAAGGACATGGTTCTCTTCAATAATGAGATGTTTCAAACCAGTTCCAGTTGTTCAGTGACGAAGAAAGTCATATACACCCAGGGAGAGGCCTGTGGGATCTGAGTCTGGACCACAACATAGCATTTTCACACTCTCTATTGATGTTTGCTTACATTATGTTTTCCTTCTCAGGTTTTTTTTCCCCCTGTACAGCAAGATAACTGTATAAATATATATATACACATATTCGATTTGTCAAGTATTTTAATATAATTAATATGTATTAGACTTCTTGCCATCTAGGAGAGGGGGTGGGGGATAGGAGGGAAAAATTTGTAACAAAAAGCTTTGCAAAGATCAATGTTGAAAAATTACCTATGCATGTGTTTTGCAAATAAAAAGCTTTAATTAAAAAAAAAAGAGTCCAAAATCCATTTTATTTTCAGAAACAGTTATTTGTTCACATAATTCACTGAGACCTTACTTCATAAAACCATATTGTTATCACAGACCTTGTATTTATTCATTAGTGGCAAATGAAGTCAAACATTAAATATAATTTATAAATATAATAAAATTATATAATGCATTTATATTATTTATAAGGCTTACAAACATTTTATATAATGTTTATAATTTATAAGGCTTACAAACATTTTATATAATGTTTATAATTATTAATTCTATTTGTATAATAAATATTGTAGAAATAAATATAATATTTTATAATAATTCTACAATGTAAACCATATGTACATTTTATTCTTGGATAAGAAACTTTGCAGTATAAAGTAAAAGGATTTTTATTTTCATAATTTTTAAAGTATTTGCTCATTTTCCTTTGTCTCATGCCTTTTAACAGAGAATGGTTATATAAATCTGCCAACTGTATCCCAAATACTCTCCTTTTCTCCTCTAGCTGATCCCCCTCTTTCTTTATCCCTCCTTCACCTATGAAATGCTTTACTTACCTAAACTAGTTCAAAATGCTGATTGGCTGTGGAGGCTAAGTGGGTTTGAAAGGTTATAATAAATCATATCTGTTCTCTAGGAGCCTATCACTGCTCTCAGAGATATCAGTCTTCCTTAGCATGCTAATAAATTTTTTGCTTTCAATCTAATTTCTTCTCTTTACCCCATAATTACTGGACCCTATATGGATGGGTATGTCTTTTCCAAAAGATCCCACTTCTCTTGGTTGAAAATTTTCTTGCACAAATTCAAAGTGCTACTTACCCACCAATATACTGAGAAATTTCTGAGTAGAGAGAAGATGCAGAATGAGCCTCCTCACTTTCTTCTTGTAACTGGGTAGGTAGGCTGTCTGTGAAGAAAATAACCCATAAAATGATTTCACTTATTTACCTGCTCAGTTAAAAATTTCAAACCCTATGTTCCATGGGGCTGAGATGCTTTATATTGCCTTAAAAAGATGCAAAAAGGGACTTTTGACTTCAAATGGTTAATTCTGCAGATTAGTACTGTTATGTCAACTTTGCTAGAACAAGACCTTGCCAAATATGGGTGTTTAATAAATGCTGACCATTAACATAATAATCACATAGATTAGCAGTCATCTACCTACCCTGGGTGCCTAGGAATTTTAGCCAGGCTGGTAGGAATTCAACCTGCAAATGGGGAAGCAGATTGCTGCTCCTGCCGCTGCTGCCACCAAGCTCAATCTTAGAATCATAGGGCTGGAAGGGACTTTGTGAGGTCATTTAGGTCATCCCCCTGTCTTCACGCAAGGCCATACCTAAACCATCCCAGAAAGATGAGAATCTATCTTAATTTTAAAAACTTTCAGAAAAAGGGTTTCCACAACCTCCCTTGTCAACCCAATCCAATCATATGAAAGTGCTTCAAATTCCTGAAAATTATAAATTGCCTTTAAGCTTTTAGGCTGAAAAATGTGCCATTTCCTTTAGTTTTTTCTCTTATATTTTATCCCAAGCTTTCAGTTTTCTATGTTTCTCTTCTGAATTTTTTCTGGGCATTCCATATCTTTATTTTGTGACTGATCTCATAAATGTTCACAATACTCAAAGAAGTATTGAACATAAAGAATAAAGAAGTTTTAACATCTCATATTATTTATGTATTCTTAAGTTTTTCATTAGAAATTTACTGAGGTCATACCACTAGTAAGGAATCTAGGTAGTATAGTTGGATAGTGTTATGTCTAGATGAAGAAAACCTGAATCCAAATCCAGTCTCAGATATTAACAGGTTATATGACCTTGAACAAGTTACTTAATATGTCTGCCTCAGTTTTCTCAATTGTAAAATGAATAATAATAGCACCTACCCCCCAGGGTTGTTGAGAGGATGGAATGAAATAATATTTATAAAGCACAATGCCTGAACATGGCAGATACTTAATAAATACTTGTTCCCTTCTCCTTCCACATACAAGATACTGTGCTAAGAGCTGTAACATATAAAAGGATAAAAGGAAAAAAAAGGAGGCTAAGAGAAGATATGCTTACAAAAAACTACAATACAAAACTGAACATAAGGGAATAAAAAAGGTATAAAGTACTATTAGAATTCACAGGAGAAATTCCTTTCCACTGATAGGACTGGGAAAGAAGAAAAGATCCAAGAGATGGTTAAGTGAACTGGGTTTGAAGAGTTTTTTTATAGGCAGAAATTAGAAGAAAGAGAATTCCAGGTGTTGGGAAAAAAAACAGTAATCAAAGGAATGGAGGTAAGAATGAGTAAACAATGTTTCAGCAATGGGAAGTTGTTCAATTTGGCTCCAATACAAGATTCATGAAGAGCTAAGTGATATAGTTGGAATGACAGGTTGGAATTAGATCAATGAAGGCCCTGAGAGACATGATGAGGAACTTGGATTTCATTTGGTGGGCAATGGGGAATAAGTGAAGGTTTTGATATAACAAATGACAGATTTGCTTAGACTGGAGTAATGGCAGGAGAACATGCAGTCCATGCAGTCCAGGTAAGGTATAACATAGGACTGAATTTAGATAGTGGTAACAGGAACGGAAAGTCAACAGATGTAAGATATATGAAAATAGGGGTTACAGAAGATGATCTAAAATGGTTTCATGTATATGTGTGTACGTGTGTACATATATATGAGATACATTGCTTTTAAACTTTTATATATATATATATATATATATATATATATATATATATATATA
>JAJPUD010001402.1:271574-286127 GCA_023553655.1 Myrmecobius fasciatus | reverse complement strand
TATATATATATATATATATATATATATATATATATATATATATAGGTATGTATGTATGTATGCATATATGTGTGTGTGTGTATATATAGACAGATAGATAGATAGATAGATAGATAGATAGATAGATAGATATCTTATTGATTCTCAAACTTTTTGGCTTTGGAGTCCATTTACACTCTTAAAAGTTAATGAAGGCCATCCCAAGAAACTTTTACTTAAGTAGGTTATTTCTATCAATATTTATCATATTAGAATTTAAAGTGTCATGGTCATTATCGTTAAAATAGTTCTGATTTTGTAGACTACTTGAAAGGATCTAAGGGATCCCTTTAGACTACACACTAAGAACTGCTGATTTACAAATACTATATCATAGATAACTATTTATATAATTTCTACTAGGCCTGTAAATGGAAAGACCAGCTGATCACTGAAGATTTGCTTTACACTACTTCCCTTGACATTTTCTGTTATAGCTGAACACTTCTAGAATTTACCTTTGTATCTTTCCATGAGGCACCAAACCTGGAATAAATGCCATAATCAAACTGTGCCTATTGGAATCCTTAACTTTTCTCAAGGCTCAGCACATGTACAATCTCTTTGGGAAGTCTTTCCTGATTGTCCCTAGTGCTCTCACCCTTTTCAATTGGTTTTGTATTTACTATCTGTTTACATATTAGGCAGCAAAGAGGTGCAGTGGATAAAGTGCTGGACAGAGACAAAGAGACCTGAGTTCAAATCCATTTACTATCTGTGTGATTCTGAGCAAGTCAATTGGCCAGTGACTCTTTACTCAAGTTCCCTATCTGTAAAATGAGAATAACAGTACTTACCTCCCAGGGTTGTTGAAAGTATTTGTAAAGCATTGTGTAAACTTTAAAGCACTATATAAATGCTAAGTATTATGAGTATAATATGTTGTCTCTTTTGATAGAATTGAAGTTCTTCAGGTCTGAAAACTGTTCCTTTTGTCTGAGTATATCCAGCACTTGGCATGGTTCTTTTCACCTCATTGGTACTTAATGGTTATTGGACTGAAAAGTGCCTTTTTTCATTATAGTATTCTTCCTCGTGCACATGCTGCATTACTCAAAAAAAATGTAAGCCCCTTGAAAGGAATGACTGTTTCTCGTTTTTTTTTTTTTTTGGTCATTGTAAATGGCCTATTGTGTATATAAGAGGTGACAAATAAATAATTGCTGAACTAAATAAAACAGGTATGGAATCTATTTAACTGTCCTGTTCCAGTTCCATTCTCCCTCTCTGGAGCCAGATTCAAGAAGAACTCAAAGTTCCACGATTGGAAGTGCAGGGAAGTTGTTATGCTTTGACCCCTTATTTTGTCCCTTGCTAGATCTAAGAAACTCATTATCAAAGTTAGAAAAGTTCACTGTAAGAGAAGATAATGATTTTTATTTCCCCAGGAAGACAGGGGGAGTGGCTGTGAGAATGCATAAACCAACAAAATCATGGTTCCCTGAAGTATCAAATTATGTGGCATATAAATGTACCCCTTCAAATACGTATTTAAAAATGATCTTAATGTAGTTATTTACATGTGAATTCAAGGATTAAAAAGATTAATGCAAAGCAATCATCTTTTCTACACTGATAACGTCCAAATACTGTTTTATTTTCAAAGCACCACTTATAAAATTGGCTGCTATTTATAGCTCTGATTCTTGTTATATAAGTCTACCTCATCTTCACCATTTATGGGATTACTACACATTCTTTTAGACAAAGTTTAAACTCCTTCATCTAATTTTTCTGGAAGAATCTGGATCACACTAATCAGTTTCCTATGAAATCCTAAAGCACTTTTGGCCTGTTATTCATTTGGTTCTTATTATATCCTGTCTACTGTTATCAAAGTTTTAACTAGGGCAGAGCAACTGGCATTCTAGTCCAGGACACCAATTCGGAGGTCACTGAAAGTTATTTGTTATAGTTCTGGTTTTTAGCTATTATGTTATGTTATGTTATGTTAGCTATAAACTAAGAGTATAAATGCCTTGAAGAAGTATTATGTCTCATACCTCTTTGTATTCTTCAGTGATCCTAACACATGGAAATTATATGTTCAAAAAATGTATTATGTGATTAATCACAAGTGGTACAGAATTCCTGGATATTTTCCATTGGTTAATGGGAAAAATAAGATCTGAGGAGTGGAAGGGAGAGGAGCAGCAAAGCTATAGGAAGTTACAGCTTAATTGCACATAGTAGGCATTTAATAATGGTCTAATGAGAGCTTTATCAAAAGACTGCTGATCCAACTCTATTCGCTGCTTAAAAAAAAAAAAAAGCTGGTCTATCTGTTGTTGTTTCTTAGCAAATCAGCTGTGTGACTGGTCTAAGGTTGCATTTTGGTGTATCCTGCCAGTATTTTTCTACAGTGGTATATGGCAAATACATTACTCACTTCACAGTTGTTGTGAGGAAGTTATTTTGTAAATCATGAAACAATAAAAAAAATTGAGTTATTATTTATCTTGTTATTTACCATGAATTTCCCACTGATTTCTTTCTATATCACAAACATTTCCTATTTTTTATACTGCATTTTTTTTTATTCCTACACTATATCCTTTTTATGATATGCATAAGCTATATTACTCTGCTGTGACACATTAAATTTCATTCTCTTTGCTTTTGAAAATTTCTCATGAAATTGAGATCATTCTGAAAGAAATATCCATCCTTATTACCATACCTTGAGCTTGGTGTCATCAGCAAACAATATAATTCACAAAGTTATGGGAGGAACTTCTCTCTCTCTCTCTCTCTCTCTCTCTCTCTCTCTCTCTCTCTCTCTTTCTTTACCGAGACCAAATTTGCTCAGCTAATTTCCTGATTTTCTTACCATTCACAAGGTACTAGGTGATTCCTTTGCTATACATTATTACAGCCCACATACTAGGGTCCCTGGTCACATTCTTGCTGATTATCTGTCAGTGGGAAAGAAAAAGTAGTAGGATCTTAAACTTTGAAGATGCAGACATGTTTGTTTTGTTTTGGTTTTTTTTAAAAGAATGTTCTCAATTTTTTTCTCCAATGATGTCTTTGTTATCCTTGTTTATTAATGTTGGAGGAAATGTTTACTTTGGAGAATGCTAAAAAATCTCAATCTCTTAACAATGAGTGGACTTTTAGGGGATGAAAGAACAAGTATGAGTGGATCTCTGATACAGTACCACAGTCACGAGTGGGTCAGGAATAGAGATCAACTTTCCTGAGTCCTTTTTGAAAAGCCAACATACTCTTGTCTTCTTGTCCATCACTATTTCTCCTAAGGCATTTATTCTCTCTCTCTCATAAGCAGAAGCACAATAAAGATTTCACTGTAAGTATGCACAAAAGCCTACTTAAATGCAGCAAATTTTGGCAAGCCTGTTAAATGACTAAAAGTGTATAGAGAAGTATATTAAGGATAATATTCTTATGGAGAAATTGAAGCTGTAGTATCTGGAATAAGAAATTTTAAGAATCCAAAAACTATCTATGTGTATCTATGGCAGTATCTGAGAAATGCGGACAGGTAGTTCAGTATAATCTTTTCATAGCCATGTTTACTCTTTCCCTTACAATTAGAATTTATTCTTAAGTAAAAGACTGATCCTTCACCAAGGAAATCAATGAAAACTTGTAGAAATATGGGATGATTTATCATAAGCAAAATTATTTCTCTGTGCTATGAAAACAGAAAAAAAAATGAGTATAGAGGAAAGGAATGTTATACATGGCCACCAAAGTGGAGGGAACTTTACCTGTCTCTATGGTGAGAAGTATCTGGAATATATGAGCCATCGTGATCAAATGGAAGAGATAGAGGTGATTGTAGGAAGAGCTAACTGATGAAGGTTGCAAGGCAACAGCATCATCCCAATACAAAGATGGGAAAGATGAAACAGCACCCACCTGTGAAAAAAAAAAATGAACACTAATATCTGTAAAATAAAGAGACTAACAAAATCAGTCTCACAACTAAATGGAAATGTTCCAGAGTGATTGCCATGGTTTAAATTTCCAAAAACTTTTACGATCACTAGCACAGAAAAATACCAAATGATATGTCCCTGGGTATAAAAGTTTAAGTTGTTCTTTCTGTATCACCAAGTTGGAAGCAGCTATCAAAGAGGTTAGCTCCCATCTCACCATTAGGACAACTCTCCAAAGTGACAGGTATACCAGTAATAATGAGCACCAGATCAGGCAGTAAGCATAGTTAGCCAATAACCTAGATTCCTTCCCTAATTCAATTTCACTAAGCACCTAATATATTTTAAAAATTGGCTAACTTTTGTATTGATACTAAGATGATTAAGACATTCATTTTCTTAAGAAGTTTAAAATGTAATGGAAGAATGAGACAAGTACACGTGATAGAATGTGCGAATTGAATATAAATCAAAGGATCATAGTAAAATTTAGAGCTGGAAGGAACCTTGGAAACCATCAAATCAAAACCTCTCTCTTTTAAAGAAGAGGAAAATGGTATGAAAAATTAAATGACTTGCCTCAAATCACAAAGATAAGTGGAAGAAATAGAATTTGAATCTTTTCTCTCAGTTTTGCTCTCAACTTTGGACTTAGACCATCTTACGGCTGCTTCTCACTCTGAACTTCCCTCAGACCATGTGACCATGTGACCTTCTTACCCTGTAATATCCCTCTTTTCTTGCAGCTACATTCTCCCAATGAGTTTCTGTTGGCAGCTCCATGTTAAGGAAGGACCCAAGCCATCTAATTCTTCAATTTCTCTCCCAGATTTGCTTCTGAATCTCTAGACCTTGTCACTTTTTCTCTCCCCACTTTGCTTTCTGGTTTGCTTTTGTATTGTATTGCTTTATTATAAGGTAAGATCCTTAAGGACAGGAAAGGTCTTTTTTCATTCAATTTGTATTCCCTAGCATTTTGCACAGTACATGCAACATACTAAGTACTTAATAAATGTCTGCTGACTAATGGACTCTGGATCTTTAATTTTGAATCCATTGCTCTTTCTACTTCACCACCTAAGAAAAGTTTAAAAAGTACTATATGACTTCAGAAGAAAAAGAACTCACAACTCACTAGATGAAATGGGTAGAATTTTGACAAGCAAAGATAGTGGAATAAAACAAGAAGAGGTGATGGAAGCAACAGTAGGATAAAAGGACAAAAGTGAAAAAGTACAATTGTATTTGGGCAATATCAAATATATTTTAACAAAATACAAGAAAACAAATAATGGGAGGAAAGCTAGAAATGCCAGGATAAGTATTTTGGACTTGACTTGTCAGCTAAGTAGCCTAATACTAGACTTGGAGTCAGAAAAATCTGAGTTTAAATCCTGCTTCGGGCACTTACTAGCAATTTGGGCAAGTCATTTAACCTTCATCTTCCTCAGTTTCCTCATTTGTAAAGAGGGAATAACTAACACCAACAACCTCCAGGGTTGGTGTGAAGATCAAATAAGATAATATATCTAATAAGCTTTGCAAACTTTAAAGCCCTATATAAATGTTAGCTACTATTATTATTGGAAGGTCATGGTTAAGTCATAAAAATTTTTGAGCAAAGGAGCAACAAAATAAACTATGATGTAGGAAGATAAATTGGGCATCAATATGCCAGATGGACTACAAATAAGAGAGGCCAAAATGGTAAGAATAGTTAGGAAGCTGCTGAAATAGTCTAGGAAAGGATGATGTTACTAAGAGATTACAGCTTTTAAGATTTAGCACTTTTCTCATTTGAGACTCACAACAACCCTGTGAGTGGCACTATGTATTACCCCCATTTTACAGATGAAGAAATTGAGACTCAGAGAAGCTTCATGGCATATTCATGGTCCCAGAGTTAGAATTAGAAGTAAAATTCAAACTCAGACTGTTCTAGAACCTGAGTCTAGTACTCTTTTCAGTATATCAAATTGTAATGAAGGCCTCAATTAGGATACTGTTAGTGGGAACAGGAAACTGTTTTAGAGATTAGAGAAAGCTTAATTTTGTCCAGGAGTTATAGAATCATGGGGATCCTCAGATAGAAGAATCTGCAAAGAACATATAGCAGGGCAGCATCAGTCCCAGGGTACTGGCAATTTACTTGTATACAGAACCTGATCCTTATCCCCTGAGGGTTCCTGCCCTCCAGGACAGCTCAACCTGTTATCCAATGCTTGTCCTGAAGGCAAGCAAAAAATGTTTTTTTTGTTTTAAGGCCAAGTCTCAAAAAGGCTAGAAAATGCTTGATTTAAACATTTACAAATATAAGACCAGACATATTGTGAAATGAATTTAGATGCTTCAGTCAAATTAAATGACAGCATCCAAAAAAATCTTCCAATTGTTTACAAACAAGATATATAGAACTAGTCAAACCATGAGAACTTAATTTTGTATCTCCTCTACTGATTACCACAGTGAACTAAATGTGCTAGAACAAATTAGGATCCTTAACATATTTACTGAATGTTAAATGAATGAGTAACATTTAATTGAGTCAAAGACCCAGAATTCTCCTAGTCAACAATGGATGTAAATTTAAATGAAAGATATTTAAAAAATAGACTAAAGAGATATTTTAAATTTGCACTGCTCAAATACTCAAAAAAACTTGGATATGTGATCTTATTAACGGGATTAGTTCCTC
The DNA here is from genome assembly GCA_023553655.1 of Myrmecobius fasciatus. Lineage (NCBI taxonomy): Eukaryota > Metazoa > Chordata > Mammalia > Dasyuromorphia > Myrmecobiidae > Myrmecobius > Myrmecobius fasciatus. Next base: position 279,488 of record JAJPUD010001402.1, on the reverse strand, counting down.
CATTGCAAGCAGCAAATCATCTATGCTTATCTGTCCTGTGTGCCTCTTATTTCAGTGCCCCCTTAAGTTTGCTACATGAAGGGCAGGGGTGGGAGTGGGGAACAGGGAGTTGTCTTTGACTTCTAACAACACAAGGATACCAACGGACCTTCTGGGCTACCCATGCTCTCATTCTTAAACTATTTGCTTTTTTGATCTCGTGTGTCTCAGATGACATGCTTTACATGGTGTCTTTTTTATGGTTTTTTCTTTGTGATGTATTACAATCTACTCATGACTACCACTTTCAGTGGAAGGAGCTTCTCTACTGTTCTCTGGATGATCCACAGAATTTTAGTTCTTTTAAAAGTACAGCATTCTGTTTTCTGCAGTTATGTAACCTTACCAGAATATAAGAATTATAACAATGGGTCTTTATTTTAGGGAGAAATCTGATGTCATTAAAAAATCTTTGGACTTTTCCTAAAATAGTCTAGCACAATCTCCTGTTTGGTTCTAAGTCCAAGTGATTGTCCAGTTGCAGTATATGTATATATATATATATATATATATATATATAGGATATGTATACACTGATGAATAATTATATATCACTGTAAGTCCAATAGACATTTTGTTTGGTTGTTTTCTTTCTTTAAAGACTAGTTAAAATTGAACTCTTTTAGGTGACTATATGTTTCATTTAGGAGCTTCAACAATGTTCCAATGTTTGATGCATTTATTACAATGATATTTACAAACAAGTGCATACAAAGAATCTTATGATCTATACAGAATTTTTGTTTGATTTGGGGTCTGGATCACCTCCATGACAAGGCAGGTACATATCTCCCTACTTTATTCCTTGTTTGATATTAATAATTAGAAAGTTACCAATCAAGATTATTTCTGTTGTTATATTTTTCAGAGTATTTAATTTTGACAGAGATGGAAAAATGTCTTATTGGAGAGTAGCTTTTAAGGTGGTGTTTTGCTCTGACAAATCAACTGATTTTTAAGGCCAAATCAACTGATTTTTAAAAGCAATAAATAACAAGCACAGTAGGCTCTAGTATTCTCTACCATCTTTCAGTAAAATATATGAGGATAAGAATGTGGCCTACCATGAAAATGTAAAGATTATGTGGGTAATTATTCTAATAAAAACTTTATATAGATGGAAAAATAGATATTTGGATTGGAAGTTACTGATGGTCTCTTGATTAGCATTTTTTGTTAATGAGATTCAAGATTTTTCTTACACCTTTGGTATTTTCCTTTCTTTCAGATATTTTGAGAATTATTGCTGCTTTACCCAACTTTTTTTTCATTGCTGTTTCTATTTCCCTTTATAAGCATTCTTAACTGTGATGATGGACTCTAACAAATGTATCAACTTCTCCATCCTTAAGAGTGAAAAGTTTGTTGTAAAAATTTTGGAGAGCTTTTCTTTTATTTATTGCTTTCTTTCCATTTTTATTTTGAAAACCATCAGGATCACTTTGCTTAGTTGAATTAATGTGTCAAGCTATTCCTAAACTTCTTTCTCCTTTATGACTACTTTTCACTGTTTTATGAGGTAATACTGTTCATAATATTCTACTAACATAAAAATTAAAATATCTTTACATTTTTTTTTTAACCAGTGTTGCTTTTGGCTACCATATCTATGTAGTTGATAAAAAGTCCACTATTTGCTAACATGGTTTTTTGACTCTCTTGGTCTTCTCATTACAGAAACTAATTTTTATCTATTTATAAATATATCTATATGAAATGATCATAAATTGTATTTATATCCTTTCTCTATCCATTTAGCAATTTTGTGCCAAATGCTAATGTAAATAGAATAGGCTGGAGTTGTTTTAACTAATCTCCCTCATTCTCTCTCATGTGAATTTTGATCTTGTACCTAACAAGCCAATAGTCTACCTGTACACAAATAAGTGATTCAAGGATGATTCCAATTTTTTTTCTGCCTATCAAACTATGACCAAATTCATTTTTTATCGTATTATTTGATACCATGTTGTGGGCTTTCTCATTCTTTTTCTTTTTTTTTCTTTTTTTATTTATTAAAACTTTTTATTTGCAAAACACATGTATGGATAATTCTTCAACATTAACCCTTACAAAGCTTTCTGTTACAAATTTTTCCCTCCTACTCCCTACCCCCCCCCCCCCAGATGGCAGGATATCCACTGCATGTTAATTATGTTAAAATACTTGACAAATTTGATTCTTTTTCAAAGAAAGCTTTCAAGATATGAAGGCATAAAGCTTCTCTGTGGTCTTTCTTATTCCTTAATGGTATTTTCCAATACATTTTTTGCCGTCTTTGTTTGCACCTATCTCTGCAGTGAACTTACCAAAAGTCAAATTATCTGCAACAATTTAGAAGGTCTTACTAAGTTTTACATTGAATTTTTATGTCTTCTTCTGCAACAGATATTGGTACCTATGCTGTACTTATTTTTATGAGTTTTTGCAAATATTTATCATAAATATAACAATGTGAAATGAATATATTTCTCTGAGAATAATTCTTATTATCTTTGGATACATAATAAAACCAACTATATTAGTTCATTCATTTGTCTAAGACTAAAGACTATGAGCCATCCTTTCATTTAGTTGTAACTTCTTTTTGACTTTTAATTGGTTTGCACTGAGAATGTTAAAATTAATAATAGTTACTACTGGCCATCGGACAAAACAATTTCACAATTAAAATATCAAAGTCTAAGTCAGCATTTATAGATAGCCTAAAAAGATTCTTAGCATCTTCTGTTACCATTGTCACTGAATGGGAAGTGAAGAAGGTTATACACATGAATGAGGGATATTTTGCATTTTTCTTTTTTATTAGGTCTTCTGAAAACAAACAGCAGCAGACCATGTTTGCTTTCAGAAGACCTAATAATTAAACATGTGAAGACTTTCCAGTATGGAAGAAACTATGAGGACTTTTATTTCAATGGAGCAACTTTAAAGAACCTTTAAAGAGCAATTTTTACACACTGGTGAAGAAAAAGAGAAGAATAAAGCAGTGGAAGTCCTTACTTACCAAAACATGAAACAGATCTACAGAAAGAAGGCAAGGTGTATCTTCAGATTTCAGGTTAGGAAGAATAACTAAAACAACAACAACACATTTAATTTAGTCAGCAACTTAGTATTTTAATAATTCAAGGAGCTGTGCTTCAATCATTGACACAGAACACAACCCTCTATAGCTTCAGAGGTGCTCTCCATCATTGAACAAGATTGAAAACATTCATCATCTAGTTAAGATCATAAAAAAGGGAAAAAGAGTCACATGTGCAAAAATGTTTGTAACAGCCCTTTTTATAGTGTCAAGGAACTGGAAACTGAGTGGATGCCCATCTGTTGGGGAATGGCTGAATAAGTTCTGGTATATGTTATGGCATGTGAATGTAATGGAATATTATTGTTGTATAAGAAATGATGAGCAGGATGTATCCAAAAAGACCTGAAGAGACTTATATGAAGTGATGCTAAGTGAAGTGAATAGAACTAAGAGAACACTGTACATGGTAACAACAAGATTATGTGATGATTAACTATGATGGATTTGACTCTTTTCAACAATGTGATGATTCCAGGCAATTTCAACAGACTTGGAATGGAAAGAGTCATTTGTACCCAAAGAGAATGATGCAGATTGAATGTAGATTGAAACACAGTATTTTTGCCTTTTTTGTTGGTTTGTTTTTTTCTTTATCATGATCTTTCCTCTTTTTGGTCTGATTTTTCTTGCACAGATATATCAATATATTTAAAAGGATTACACATATTCAACCCACATCTGAACATTCGCTGTCTTGGGGAAAGGGAAAATAAGGAAAAAGGGAAAAAGATTTGGAATTCAAAATTTTATAAAAATATTGAAAACTATCATTACATAACTGGGAGAAAAATACTCTTTAAAAAAGCAATACTATAGAACAACTAAGTTAACTAATGTATCAGAAGCCACAGAGAAGGGAAAAAGTATGACAGACATCCTGAAAGACAACTCAGAATGGATAAATAGCACACTTAAAAGAAATTAAGTAAGAACTGGCAACGATTAAAAAACAAAAAACAAACAAACCAAAAATTCCCCCGCCCAAAACCAAAATAAACCAAAACAAAAAAAAAAAAACACAACTCAAGGCCAAATAAAAGACCTTGGGGGAAAAAAAAAAAAAAGTTTAACAATCACAAAAAGAAAGTAAACCAGAATTAAAAGATGCTTAAAAAAAAAAAAGAAGAAAGAAGTAGAAGAAGAAAGTAGAAAAACAACAACAACAAATAAACAATTTAAAAAATGACTGGTATGGTCACACAATAGAACATAATAGAAAAAGCTCTCTACTCTCCCCCAAATCAAGAAAAGTAATCAGTAATAATTTTACTTTTACAAAACAGAATTATTCACAATGCAGAAATAGCTGGAAACACAGGCTCTGAAAATCATGAAATTATGCAAATCACTGAAAAATACATAGATCTAAATAACAGACCTAGATGACATAAGAGTCATAGAATTACTATACCATAAGGGAAAAAATACAAGTTGCTAAAAAAAAAAAGAAATCCTTTAATAAGGAATAATAATCAAACATGATCATAAAATCACATAGCTGAAAGCAGGGGTGTGCTAGAGCCCAATGGAGCCATCTTAAATAAATTTGTGAAAGGTGATTGCTCACAGAAAGCTGGTTATTATACATTTGCATGCTAGAAGATCACCCAGTCTAACTCCATTAGATAGTTGAGGAAACTGAGAGCTTCAAATGACTTGACCAAAGTCACAGGTATAGTAAATGACACAGGCAAAACTTAAACCTGAGCTGTCTGATAATAAACTCTGAACTTCAGAATCACATGAGGAAATCAGAAATTGGAATATATCACTGATAGAGAATTAAGGAGTGTGAGCCATGAATGCAAAATTAAAAATTCATAAAAATTGAGTCTGTTCTGTGATTATAGATGTTTGATATAAAAGAAGCAAAAAGACATTGGAAAATTTACAGAGATCCACCAAATCTTTCAGACAGAGATAAATATTTACAAGAATGCATATTTTTCACCAGTCCTGAAGTCAGGAGGACCTGAGTTCAAATCTGGTCTCAGACACTTAACATTACCTAGAGGTGTGACCCTGGACAAGTCACTTAACCTCAATTGCCTCAGCACAAAGCAAAAAAAAAAAAAAAAAAAAAAAAAAAGCATATTTCTGAAATCAAAATGCCAGTTTCTAATTACCCAAGGCTAACTCCCCATTAATCCTTTTTTCTCTTTGAAGCCCTAAGCTTTCAACTTCTCACAGAAGTCAGAGAATGATAATTCCTTTGCAAATAGTGGTCACATTAGTTTCAGATAAGAAAAAATAGTTTAGTAGTAAGAACATCTGAGTAGCAAGAAAGTCAAAGACACAGAGGTCTCACAGATATTAAATATTCACAGAAGGCCTTTTTGTGATAGCCAAGAATTGGAAACAAGGGAAAATTAGAATGTAAACTAATTTGAGAATGGAAAAACAAATCATGTTACATGAATGTAACAAAACATTGCTGTGTAAGTAAATAATGAACAAGATGAATTCAGAAAGGCATGGAAAGACTTACATGAACAGATGAAAAGCTTATATGTCAAACTAATACAGCCTGAGGGCAGCAATCACAAAGCAGATTAAACTGGGAAATATTTTAACACAATAAATAAAAATATAGAGAACAGAGATTAACGTTAACACATGACTTCCTAAGTCAATATGTAGTCCCATGAGATACTTATGTATCAGTGGCTTCTTATTCTAGTTTGAGTAGCTTCTAGTTCTATTTTGATACCACTGATGAAGAGGCAAATAAGCAGAACAATGAAAACAGAAGATTCACAGTAACTGTAAAAATGTAAACAGAAGGGCAGCTAGGTGGTGCAGTGGATAGAGCACCAGCCCTGAAGTCAGGAGGATCTGAATTCAAATCTGGTCTCAGACACTTCCTAGCTGTGTGATCCTGAGCAAGTCACTTAACCCCAATTGCCTCAGAAAAAAATAAAATAAAATAAAAAATAAATTAAAAGAACAACAAAACTACCAAACAAACATTAACTTCCTTCTTTGCAGAAGTGGGAGATTCTATATGTAGAACATTGGAACTGTGTTCTATTACAATTTCACTGATGCAATTTAGTTTTCCTAAATTACTCCTTTTTTTCTGCTTTCTTTAAAAAAAAAAACAAAACAAACATACTGTAGGATAGAGAAGAGTAGAAAGATATATATAGAGAAATGAAGAATAAAAAGATATAAATGAAAATTTTACTACGTGATGGGATGAGCAGAAGATATTGCATACACGTGGGTAGTATGAATTTTACTAACTGAAAAGAACCAATCATTATAAATTTAAGCATTATTTCTAGTACACAAATCCTTAAATATTTATCTGCTCTTCCCTCAATTTCGTATCTTAAATTCTTTTAATTGGGCATTTTCTTTAATTTTATACTTTCCTTGACTTTTGTTTTTCCATTATCTTTGTTTTAAAATAAACGATTCACTTGGCTAGTGAGCCAACTCTTCTAAGAAGAGAAAAAAACAATTCAGCAGAACTAACCAACACATAAAAGAGAATCTAACATTTTATACACTGGGATATAGTTTTGTAATCTCTTAGAATGAGAAGCCAATTTGGACATGCATAGATTACTTTTTTTAAAATTTAGATTTATATTTACTTTTTTTTTTATGAGGAGAATGTCCCAGGAGATTTATTTTCTTATTTCTGATTTTCTTCTTAGTTTCTAGAATAGCCAAACCTTCTTAAATTTATCTATGTTTTTTTCTATTTACATTTTATTCTTAGTATTGAATTAAAATTAGATGGTTCAGTGGTTTATTCTTATGCTGCAGAATACATCTTAGAATAACTGTTACAATTGGTGTATCTAATAGTAAGTAATATATCTCAGATACTCCAAGTCACCTATTTTATTCGTTTATCAAGGCAGCAGCTATTTGAAGTCCATCTTTTAAAAAACATATCTTTATGTTGTTTTTATGTTGTGCTGGTCAGTCTTTCTACACACAGCCGTACCAACATAAAAATAATTTTCTATCATCTGAAATACTATCTTCTACCAGTTACATTTAAAAAACATGTATAATTTTGAGTGAGTTAGTGGCACAGTTGATAATATTAGACTTGGAGTTAGGAAGACCTGAGTTCAAATATAATCTTAAGATATTTACTAGTCATGTGGTCATAGGCGCATCACTTAACCTTTGTTTGTCTCAATTCCCTTAATTGAAAAATAGGTATGATAATAGCATGTAGTTGTTTTTTATTTTTTTTTTGCTTTTAAAATTCTTATTTTTTAATTTTTATTAATACTTTTTATTTGCAAAACATATGTATGGGTAATTCCTAAACATTAACCCTTACAAAGCTTTCTGTTACAAATTTTTCCCCCCTACTCCCCACCCCTCCCCTAGATGGCAGGATATCCACTACATGATAATTATGTTAGAATACTTAAGAAATCGAATATATGTATAATTATTGCATCATTTTTTGTGCAGGAGAAATCGTATCTACAAGAAAGAATAATCTGATAAAGGAAATACAATGCAAGCAAACCTCAATAGAGAACATGAAAATATTATGTTGTGGTCCACATTTCACATCCCTCTCTCTAGGTGTATATGGCTCTCTTCACCGAACAATTGGAACTGGTTTGAAGCATTTCATTGTTGAACAGAATGATGTCCATTAGAACTGATCCTCATATAGTATTGTTGTTGCCGTGAATAATGATATCCTGGTTCTGCTCACTTCACTGAGTATTAGTTCATGCAAGTCTCTCCAGGCCTCTCTGAAATCGTCCTGCTGGTCCTTTCTTTCTTTTTTTTTTTTTTTT
>JAJPUD010001402.1:259350-271474 GCA_023553655.1 Myrmecobius fasciatus | reverse complement strand
TTTTTTTTTTTTTTTTTAATTTTTATTTTATTTGCCTAACATATGTGTGGGTAATTCTTCAACAATAACCCTTACGTAGCTTTCCGTTACAAATTTTTCCCCCAACTCCCCACCCCTCCCCTAGATGGCAGGATATCCACTACATGTTAATTATGTTAAAATATTGGCAAATCGAATATATGTATACATATTTCCAAACTTATCATTGGTGTGCAAGAAAAATCTTATCTACACAAACGATATATCAGATAAAGGAAACACAATGTAAGCAAACATCAATCAAGGAGTATGAGAATGTTATGTTGTGGTCCACATTTCGTATCCCTCTCTCTGGGTGTATATGGCTTACTTCAGTGAACAATTGGAGGTGGTTTGAAACATTTCATTGTTGAAGAGAGCCATGTCCATCAGAATTGATCGTCATATAGTACTGTTGTTGCCGTGTATAATGATCTCCTGGTTCTGCTCATTTCACTCAGCATCAGTTCATGCAAGTCTCTCCAGGCCTCTCTGAAATCATCCTGCTGGTCCTTTCTTACAGAACAATAATATTCCATAACATTCATATACCATAATTTATTCAGCCACTCTCCAACTGATGGGCATCCATTCAGTTTACAGTTTCTAGCCACTACAAAAAGAGCTGCCACAAACATTCTTGCACATGTGGGGCCCTTTCCTTCTCTTATGATTTCTTTGGGATATAAGCCCAATAGAAATGCTTCTGGGTGAAAGGGTATGCACAGTTTGACAACTTTTTGAGCATAGCTCCAAATTGCTCTCCAGAATGGTTGGATCCGTTCACAGCTCCAACAATGTATCAGTGTCCCAGTCTTCCCACATCCCCTCCAACATTCATCTTTATCCTTCCCTGTCATTTTAGCCAATCTGACAGGAGTGTAGTGGTACCTCAGAATTGTCTTAATTTGCATTTCTCTAATCAATAGTGATTTGGACCACCTTTTCATATGATTATAAATAGTTTTAATTTCCTCATCTGAAAATTGTCTGTTCATATCCTTTGACCATTTATCAATTGGAGAATGGCAATAGCATGTAGTTGTTAAAGGTTGTTGTGAAGATCAAATGAGATATCTGGGGGATAGGGGAGTATTTAGCATATTGCCTAGCACATAGTAGATGCTATATAAATTTGTATTTGTTTTCTTCCCTTCACTTATATGTTTTTTGCTTTTTTAAAATTAAAGCTTTTTGTTTTCAAAATACATACATGGGTAATTTTCAACATTAAATCTTACAAAACCCTGTGTTCTAATTTTTCCCTTTCTTTCCCCCACCCCATTCCATAGACTGCAAGTGACCCAATATATGTTAAATATGTGCAATTCTTCTATAGATATTTCCACAAATATCACATATATTTTTAAATGTTTTAAAATAACTCTCATCAAGGTGATCCTGAGTTATCAGGTCATTGCAAAAATAATATGAATTTGGGGGCAGCTAGGAGGTGCAGTGGATAGAGCACCAACCCTGAAGTCGGGAAGACCTGAGTTCAAATCTATTCTCATACACTTAATGCTTCCTAGCTGTGTGACCCTGGGCAAGTCACTTAGCCCCAATTGCCTCAGCAGGGAAAAAAGTAATATGAATTTGACAAGCCCCAATAACCTGCAATGGCTTCACGTACAAAATCAGCAATGGACCATATGTCTGTCACAAAGGAACAGCCTAACTATATTTTGTAGATGCTGAATAATTTTGGCAAAAATAATTGATAAATATTGCCCATTAAAGCACAAAGGAATTGTGTCCTAAGCTGGAGTATGATATGCATAGTATCATCGTATACCAAACTTTTAAGGACTATTTTCAAACACTTTTCCATCATTTGTCTTCTCACCTATCTCAATGGGAGAAGAGAGATGCCCTCTTTCCAAGGTTAACTCCTTAACCTGTATTTCTGATTCTACCTCAAACTACCTTCACCTGATTCAAGCATCATCTCTTTCTTGAATTTTTCATCTCTGGTAGAATGGCTAATCAATTGTAGCTACACAAAAGCTCAGGTTGACTATCAGATTTGGTGGAGGCCTTGCTTCAGCAATCTCTCTCTGCCTTCCACTACCAGAAACTTTAAACTTCTGTAAAGGAACAGAACATTCAAGGTGAAATTTGGGCAGATACATCTTACCTGTGCCTTATTGCTTAAATTCTGTGGGCAGTGTATGGTCAATCACTCACTCTGTCCTTCTAGTCACACAAAATGGAAGCTCCTGTTTTCTTCAGCTGTTCTTTCTACTTATACACTTAATTTTATTCCCTCTAGACTCCACAGAATCTTGTTCTAGCAGAAATTCTCACTCAGGCATTTGCAAACATCACATTCTCCACTGACAAAATCTCAGACCTGTCCCTTTCCCCTTATACTGCTTAGTAGGTATTGTGATATATGTATATATGTAAATACATACATACATATATATTTTTTTCACTAAACTATTAAATTTCTCAAAAATTTTGTTAATTTTTTCCCCCTGAGGCAATGGGGGTTAAGTGACTTGCCCAGGATCACACAGCTAGGGAATGTTAAGTGTCTGAGACCAGAATGAACTCAGGTCCTCCTGACTTCAGGGCTGGTGCTCTATCCATTGCGCCACCTAGCTGCCCCTATTTTTTTCTAATGACTTAATTTTTCAAATGACTATACTGCCACCTCACCTCTTGACCATCTCTCAATGGATTTCATCAGCTCTCATATTATATATATAGTTGATTCCCAAATCTACATATTCATGTGTCACTATTTTTTTTAAATTTTATTTTATTTGCAAAATGTATGTATGGGTAATTCTTCAACATTAACCCTTACAAAGCTTTCTGTTACAAATTTTTCCCCCCAACTCCCTACCCCTCCCCTAGATGGCAGGATATCCACTACATGTTAATTATGTTAAAATACTTGACAGATCGAATATATGTATACATATTTCCACACTTATCATTGTTGTGTCACTTCTATTTTAAGATCTGATCCCATATCATCAATTACCTGGTAGACATCTCTTCCTGGATGTGCTACAAGCATCTCATACTGAATATATCTAAATATGATTTCTCTACCTCCCTTTTACTCCCCACTTCTCCCTCTAAAAAACCCTCTTCCTATTTCTGTTAAAAGCACCATGATGCTTTTCTTTTCTTTTTATTAAAAGCTTTTTATTTACAGAACATATAAGTGATTTTTCTCCATTGATCTTTCAAAACTTTTTTTTTCCCAAGCTTTTCCCCTCCTTCCCCCCACCCCTACATGACAGGTAATCTAATACATGCTAAATATGTTAAATTATATGACAAATCCAATATATGTATACATATCTATACAGTTATCTTACTGCACAAGAAATATCAGATCTAGAAAGAGAGAAGAAAACAAAAACAACCTAAGAAGGAAAACAAAATGCATGGAAATATTCACAGAAAGCGTTAAAATGCTGTGTTGTGGTCCACACTCAGTTCCCTCAGGCCTCTCTCTGGATATATATGACTATCTTCATCACTGAACAATAGGAACTGGTTTGAAACACATCATTGTTGAAGAGAACCATGTCCATCAGAATTGATCATCATATCGTCTTGTTGCCATGTACAATGATCTTCTGCTTCTGCTCATTTCACTTAGCATCAGTTCATGCAAGTCTCTCCAGGCCTCTCCTGGAAATCATCCTGCTGGTCGTTTCTTACAGAACAATAATATTCCATAACATTCGTATGCCATAATTTATTCGGCCATTCTCCAACTGATGGACATCCTTTCAGTTTCCAGTTTCTAGCTACTACAAAAAGCGCTGCCACAAACATTTTTGCACATGTGGGTCTTTTCCCTCCTTTAAGATCTCTTTGGAATATAAGCCCAATAGAAACACTGCTGGGTCAAATGTATGCACAGTTTGACAACTTTTTGAGCATAGTTCCAGATTTCTCTCCAGAATGGTTGGATCCGTTCACAGTGCCACCAACAATGTATCAGTGTCCCACTTTTCCCACATCCCCTCCAACATTCGTCGTTATCTTTTCCTGTCATTTTAGCCAATCTGACAGGTGGATAGCGGTATCTCAGAGTTGTCTTAATTTGCATTTCTCTGATCAATAGTGATTTGGAGCACCTTTTCATATGACTAGAAATAGTTTCAATTTCTTCATCTGAAAATTGTTCATATCTTTTGACCATTTATCAATTGGAGAATGGCTTGAATTCTTCTATTGAGTCAATTCTCTATATATTTTAGAAATGAGGCCTTTATCAGAATCTTTTAATGTAAAAATGTTTTCCCAGTTTATTGCTTCCCTTCTAATCTTGTCTGCATTCATTTTGTTTGTAAAAAAACTTTTTAACTTGATAGTCAAAATTATCTATTTTGTGATTAATGATGATCTCTAGTTCTTCTTTGGTCACAAATTCCTTCTTCCTCCACAGATCTGAGAGGTAAAGCATCCTACGTTGTTCTAATTTGTTTATAATATCATTCTTCATGTCTAGATCATGAATCCATTTCGACCTTATCTTGGTATACTGTGTTAGGTGTGGGTCAATGCCTATTTTCTTCCATAGTAGTTTCCAATTTTCCCAGCAGTTTTTGTCAAATAGTGAGTTTTTATCCCAAAAGCTGGGGACTTTGGGTTTATCAAACACTAGATTACTATTGTCATTGAATATTTTGTCCTGTGAACCTAACCTGTTCCACTGGTCCACTACTGTTTCTTAGCCAGTACCAAATTGTTTTGATGACCACTGCTTTATAATATAGTTTTATATCTGGTACAGCTAGGCCACTCTCATTTGCCTTTTTTTTTTTTTTTTTCATCAATTCCCTTGAAATTCTTGACCTTTTGTTTTTCCAGATGAATTTTGTTGTTATTTTTTCTAGGTCAGTTAAATAATTTCTTGGGAGTTTCATTGGTATAGCACTAAAGAAATAGATTAGTTTAGGTAGTATTGCCATCTTTATTATATTCACTCGACCTATCCAAGAGCACTTGATGTTTTTCCAATTGTTTAGATCTGACTTTATTTGTGTGGAGAGTGTTTTGTAGTTTTGCTCATATAGATCCTGACTTCCCTTTGGCAGATATATTCCCAAATATTTTATACTATCGATAGTTATTTTGAATGGAATTTCTCTTTGTATCTCTTGCTGTTGCATTTTGTTGGTGATGTATAAAAATGCTGAAGATTTATGTGGATTTATTCTGTATCCTGCAACTTTGCTAAAGTTGTGGATTAATTCTAATAGTTTTTTAGTTGATTCTCTAGGGTTCTCTAAGTAGACCATCATATCATCTGCAAAGAGTGATAATTTGGTTTTCTCATGACCTACTCTAATTCCTTTAATCTCTTTTTCTTGTCTTATTGCCAAAGCTAGCATTTCTAATACAATATTAAATAGTAATGGTGACAGTGGGCAGCCTTGTTTCACTCCTGATCTTATTGGGAATGGTTTTAGTTTATCTCCATTACATATAATGCTTGCTGATGGTTTTAAATAGATGCTACTGACTATTTTAAGGAAAAGTCCATTAATTCCTATACTCTCTAGTGTTTTTAATAGGAATGGATGTTGGATTTTATCAAATGCTTTTTCTGCATCTATTGAGATTATCATGTTTTTTGTTAATTTGGTTATTGATATAGTCAGTTATGCTAATAGTTTTCCTAATATTGAACCATCCCTGCATTCCTGGCATAAATCCTACTTGGTCATGCTGTATTATTCTGGGGATGATTTTCTGTAATCTCTTTGCTAATATTTTGTTTAAGATTTTTGCATCAATAATCATTAGGGAACCAGGATGCTTTTCCCCAGATTTCCCAGGCTGGCAATTCTTAAGTCATCTTCTACTCTTCATACTCCCTCTCTCCTTCAGTCTTCCTCTCCCCTAAAATCCAATAAATATCCAAGTCTTAACTTGTGGCTCCTAACTCCATAATACCTATGTAATGTGGTCTCCTTCTCTACACTCCTATAACTACCACACTACATTAGATTCTTGTTAATTCTTGCCTGGACTCCTGTAGCTATCACTTAATTTCCCTGCCTCCAGACATCATCTACACAGGAGCCAAAGTGGTATTTCTGAAAAGGTCTAACCATGTCAATCCTCAGGTTCAAGCAACTTCAACAGCTCTTCTATTGCCTTTGGTGAAATATAAATCTTACTATTTGGCATTTAAATTTTTTCACAAATTGAATATAATTGATCTTTTTGGATATCTCATATTAATTCCGTTTACACATGCTATAATTAAAAATAAGAGTCTACTTGTTATTTATACAGTACATCCAGCCTTTCATCGTCCATATCTTTGGATAACTATTCCAAATAGCCTCGAATGTTCTCCTGACTCACCTCCACCTTTCAGAATCCATTAAATGCTACTTACTCCAATTGGGTTTGGTTAAACCTCCTAGTGGTCATTCTCTCCTCCCCATTAGTTGACATCATTTTATATTTATTTTTCTGAGTTGATGCTGTATCTCTTTGTAAAATGTAAAGTTATGGAAATTTGGGATTGTTTAGTTTGTTTTTGTATCCAGAGAGCCTGTTGTAAGTACTTAATAAATGCTCAATGAAAAGAATTGATTGAAGACTTAGTGTGATAAGAAATCTTAAAACATGTTCTACTTTAATCACTGCATTTTATAGATGAAGAAAGTGAGACCCAGAAAGCTTAAGTAATTTGTCCAAGGTCACAAAGTCAACAAGTAGCAAAGCCAGGAGTCTCTATCTGGGGCTTCTATGTCTCTCTCACTCTCTCTCTCTTTATTTGAATAATTTTCATTTGCATATCTGAATTTGAGTTTATCATTTCACTTCTCTCCCTATTTTTTTTGTATAATCCACCAACTGATCTCATTCTGTTTCTTTCTTTTTTTTTTTGACCTTTTTGTTTTCACAAAGATGTGAGCTGAAAAAATATAATAGCTTTATCACTTGCTTAGTCCATATAAATATGGGGTCATCCTTTAGTCATTACTTGCATTCAGTTATAAATTACTTCCTTAAATTTCAGCTGTTTCTGATCTTCAGTAGAAGAATCATCTTTTCCCAAAATAACATGTATTTGGTTTTTCAAAGGAGGTAATTTAGGATGCAAGCCACCTTCCCTTGTTTCTCATTTTATGGCATTCTATTTATTTATTGCTGTTGTTTATTTCTGACTTTTCAAGTCCATCTTTTAGAATCTATAGGTTCCTTCCAAGAGCAGCTTAAGTACCATTTCCTACATCAGGCAAGTTCTCTTCTTCAATTTGTCCTATCTTTCCATTTATTTTACTTTGCATTTTGTATTTATTTATAAATATACATGGTTATATGTCCTACCCCACCAGCACTAGATTGTGAGCACCTTGAGGACAAAGACAGCTTGTTTTAGTTTTTATTCTTTATAACCCTATCACATAGCAGATAATTGCCCAATCCTAGTCAATGTCTTTTGCTTCATAAACTGCATCTTTATGGATATTTATAAAATTCATTCTTTGATGCTAATGCACCAAATTTGTCAACTACATTTTTAAATAATATAAAGGTAAGATTCTTTTATCAGTGTCCTATAGATTCTGCTAATGTGTACACTCTGCCTTCTGCTTACAATGCTTTCCAAGCAATTTTCTTAAATGATTGTCTACAATGAAATTGAGATTTTTTTTTTGTTTGTTTTCTTCTGCGAGCCCAATAATTCTCAAATTGTTATGCCCTTATATGGTCTCTTAGTTTTTCAATATTTTTTCTAGACTATAAAAAGGTCAATGTTGAAAAATTATCCATCCATATGTTTTGAAAATAAAAAGCTTTAAAGGGAGGGAAAAAAAAAAGAGAGAAAAGGACAAACAACAACCTCTGTGATACAAATACTATGCAAATAATATGTATGTGTCATTTGATTTTGGTAGGATATACAAAAAATACGACATACTTGTAGGTACCTGCATGCTTACTGTGTAATTAATGTACATTATATATAGACATGTACATATTTGTCCTTTCTCATTGTATCCTACTAAACTCTGACAGTAGATATTTTGAGTATAATGTGTGATTTCAGCACCCAGGTCAGTTCCTTGTGTGAGCTCAGATTGAAAAGAAGTATTGATGAGTTTATTAAGATAAAAAAAAAGCATGTTCCAGGTGCCTAGATAATGTATATCATGACACTAGCACCATATGCCCCTAAATTGTGATCTTTCTCTCCAGCATCAATGAAAGTTCTGCCTTATCTAGGACTGTATTGCCACATCCTGCAATTATGTCATTTCAAATACATATAAACATGAATTTATGTTTAAATATAGAAAACAATATTTGTTAAAATATGCTTATTTTATGGGGGGAAGGAGTAAAGACCTGTGGATTGGAACAAGGAACTCTTGGTGAGGGACCCCATCATTGCAATGTAGATTTGCAACTCTCGTGCATGTCTACCACATAGGGTCTTATAATGTTACCTGAAGCACTGAAAGGTTAAGTGATTTGCTTTGGGTCACATTGTTAGTATGGTTGTTGACTCTGTGTTGGTCTATGTAGCATAACACACTGCTTTTCACAAATAATTCTCTATAAAAACATATGTAAATATATAAATATTCTTTGCATGTATATATATGTACATAATATAGCAAATATACACATGTATACATCATGCTATATGTATAGCATAGTATAAAGAATATAAAATTAGTCTCAGAGGGAGAAGGACTTAGGTTCAAATCCTGCCTTTGACATATAGTGAGGATATGATTTTGATCATATCTCATAATCTTTTCTTGGTCCCATATACCTCTGTAAGACTCAGCATTGTAGAATAGATGCATTTAGAGAGAAAATTCATCACTGGGCCTTCTGTATGGTGATGAAATCATATCTGATCAAAAAATAATGCACACACACATACATAAGCATATATGTTTATCAGTCTTTGTTTATATGTAGCCAAATACAGGTATGGCTGGGTGTGATATGCAGAATGTAGGATTTTCTGAATAAACATTCAAAAAAAACCAAACATTTTTTTTTGTAAAAGTTTTTTTTTCATAAAAATCCATTCTTTTTAAAACATGAATACTGTATAATTATAATGACCAAGTATGGTCCCAGAAAAGAGATGAGAAGATGCATGCACCTCAATCTATTCTTTCAGACTATGAGTATGAAGAATTATATATGTCAGATATGACTGACATGTTGGCTAATTTTCCTGAACTATTTTTTCTTTTTAAAATCTTTGTTATAAGTGTTTTGGAAGAGGGAGGGTAATATTTGGAAATTAAGTGGATATTTTTAAAAAGGTACTCTCTTCCTCTTCCTCATAAGTACCTTTCCCTTTAATGGCGTCTTTCTCCTCACTATAGCTAACTCTGGATAGCCTGCTACACTTATCTATGGATTTAATCTGTCAGTCAATGGCATACCTAGGCTGTATGGCATAGTCTTTTAATGGATTCTACTTTTCCTTGATAATGATAACCCTATTGCTTTCTCAACTCTTATTTCATATTTGCCATTTCTGGTACCTTTTTAACATCTCTTGTTTTGTCTGTAACCTCTTCTTCTATATAAATCTACCTTTTGGTAAAGAGAGAAAAAAAAAATGGAAGGAAAAGCTTTTACCCTGGTATTTTCCCTAGATATGGTCAAATTTCTTGCCTTCTTTTCATTAAACTTCTGGAATAAGAAGTCTGTATATATGGCTTCCATTTCCTTAGGATGCAGTTTTTAAGCCCTTTGCCTTTTGGCTTCTATTCCAAGCAGACTAGTGAAATTATTCTTTAATAACAAATCTAAGTCTTTTCAGTGCCTCTATTTTCTTTGACATCTCAGCAGTATTTGGTATAGTGGATCATGACTCCTTCTTGACTCTAAAACCCCTTAGTCACTCTCCCTTGGAAATACTCTATGACCATTCTTCCCAGACTTTACTCTTCTAAATCCTCAAATGTAATCACCCTTAGTTTCACGTTCAACTCTCTATACTTTCTTCTGGAGAACTCTTCTACCTTGATTGCTTCAATTGTCATGTTTATATGGTGACTTTAACTGTGAGATTAATTTCTCCACCTGTGACCTATCACCTGAACTCTAGTTCCATTTCTCTAAGTATTCATAAGGATTTCCTGCTGTCATTTAAAACTCCAAAAGATATGAAATTAAGCTTCTCCAAATCATCGTATACTAGAGGATTTAACTGTCAAATAGATATCAACTGTATTCTAAGATAATCAGCTTTTAAATTCCCCAAACATTTTGACCACTCTCTCATTAAAAAACTCTGACATTTTCTCCTTAATCTCCTTCCCGCCAATCCATCTACCACAGTTCCCACCACCAGTTGCCTATAATCTCTGCCTTTACTCTTGCAATGATCGCCTTACAAGTCTCCTCCCTCAAAGTTAGAGCATTTCTGATCCAAACACAACATGCAGCTTTATTGTACTAATCCACAATTTTTCATGCTTTATTCCCTTCTGGTTAACCTTTAGTAAATTTCCTCTTCCTAAAGATGAACACATTTCTTATTTTCTTTTTCAAGGCCATTCATTATCACTTTTCTACCAAAATTCTTCTCACATATTTACATAAACCTACAACTCCAATCAAATTAACTTTATGTGGAAATGTAACTTGGACAGTCTTTATAACCATCCTTATGCCTGAAATTCTCTCTCTCTTCTCCCCTTAGGTAAGTCCTACCCATCCTTCAAGACCAATCTTTCTGTGAGACTTTTTCTGACTTTTCTTTTCTAAATCTTACATGACATCTTCTGCATTTCTCACTTGATACTTAACATATGCTACTCTGTAATGTATCTTGTGTAATTTCTCATTTTATATAAATGTTCCAAATTAATTGTGAATCCTTTGAAGACAAACAACTGTGGCTTACATTCCTCTATCCTTGGCACTTACCACAATAAGGACAAATAGTAGGTATTCAAGGAAATTGTGATGATTAAAAAAAAAACAACCCAATAATCTGCATCTCTTCTTTATTATAAAGATTGTTTTTCTTCTGTAGCAATTTGGAACCATGTATATTTTTGTGATATATTACTGAATTGTCCATATCCTCCCAGTTTGTTTCTCAGAAAGCATATATGGCTAAATACTGAAAGTAAATTTCTTGCCATTTTGATGGTCTCATTTAGTTCTATTGGATTTATTAACTATTTTAGGATCTTAAACAGAATTATACACAATACAGTACAAAACACAACCACACTCACACACACTCTTTTTCGACTGAAAAGAGACAACAATACCAGTAGGTGTAGTTGTCAGGAGCCCTGACCTAACAGAATGCAAAAGGAAAAAAAAAACAACCCAAAACCAAATGGTCTAAAAGGTTATTAGCAGACTAAGAGAAGTAGTGTTCTAGAAAATCTCTATTTAGAGGACTTATGGGTACTTGTGGAAGATGTCTAATTCTTCATGAGCTAGGTGTTCATTATGAGCACTTGCTTCTTGCCAGGCTCTATAGACACTAATATGGTTAAGTATTTTCTTAAATAATTGGAGCATATTATTTTCCAGTGAATCAATTTTTATACCATTTGAAGTACAGCAGAAAATGTAATGAGGCAGTATCAATTCAAAGACTACCTGATAGAAGACGAACTAGATGCTTCTGTATCAAGCTCTGAGGAGAAGTAATCCTCTGTGCCACAGCGAACTGTACTAATGCTTTCAGGCCACTGTGCTAAATCAGAAGAAGGAAAAAAAAAAAGGGCAAAAAAGAAAGGCTGTAATTTGTATAAAGATACTCAAATAATGATGTTAAACTAATGGGAAATTGGAAACAATACAATAAAAGAATGGCTAAGTCAATTCTGACATTAATATGGAATACATGTAACTATTTAAAAATGACAAGCAGGCATACCTATATCAATACCTGGAAATATGATTATCAAATAGTTAAGTAATATAAAAAACCCTATAAGAAGGGATATGCTCCATTACTAAAGCAATTGAATGTAATGTCAATGGAATGTACATGGAATGTAAATGTACATGGAAATGTAAATACTTAACATTTATTAAGCAGTAACTTTTTTATTGCAAAATGGCTTAAGTTTATAATACATATTTGCGATATATATATATA
>JAJPUD010001402.1:228120-258950 GCA_023553655.1 Myrmecobius fasciatus | reverse complement strand
ATAGGTGGATAGAAAGGAAAGATGACAGAAGAGATATTACAGGAACCTCAACCACATGCAAATTAAAAAGAATCACTAATAAATATACTCTTCCCTTCCCCCTTCATACCCCATCACCCTTCCTCCAAGGACTCAGATCTCACTGGGGCAGCCAAATAGGAAGAACACTTGGATGAACTAGGAGTCTTTCAACCATAAACACTGAAGTGAGATAGAGGATTACATCAAGCCTTACCAACTATCTTGCTGCTATGCTTTTAAGGTTCATAGACACCATGGGCACTGCCATTTGACAGAGATGCACCCGAAAGACCCCTGGCTTTTTTCATCTGTCCAACCACTGCACTTCTAGGGCTTCTAGGGCTTTCAAAACCACTTTGCAACTGAACTCTTTTATATGTGTCATGTCCCTCAATTAAAGACATGAGCCATGAGCTGCTTAAGAGCAGGGATTGTCTCTTCTTTTTCTATTTATATCCCTAATACTTAGCAAAAAAGTATTAGCTGAGCACTTGCCACATAGTAAGAACTTATTAATAAATGCCTTTTCACTCATTTATTACTGAAAAATTTATCAAGATTTTGTTAGCTTTGAGCTTCCTTACCATATTTCATGCAAATAACACAAAGTAGCTACTATATAAAATTTCTATCTTCTCCAAGTCTGGATTGTACAAATCTTCACTCATCCCATAATTGCACTCAGTGTTTTACAGGCTTAAAATGTTAGGCATTTTTTTTTATAATAGGGATGACTCATATATTCTCAATTCTAAATAATTTCACCGCTAAAGTGGAATGCTCTCTTAGAAAGCAGAGTAATGACTGTTAGGAAAAGCAAGGATCTCCAAGTTCAGGATCATGACTATTGCTATTCAGAAAACTACAAAGCTAATTGCCAAGAAAACAGGAGGGAAATGGTACTGGACAAAGAAGGTTTGTGTAGAATTAGAGGAATTCTATCTCTTCTTATGGGGAGATAAATGACTCATTGTTTTCTTTATAGGGAGTGAAACTGATTCAAGGTCCCTCTCTTGCCACCCCACAAATCTCTAGAATACTGAGAAGCTGGAATTTTGATGGGGAGTATAATGCCAAAGAACCAGGAGATAACAAAAGCTAGCTTGCTGAAAACTTGATTACTTGGACTAAAATGAACAAGTATCACTTGAAATAATGTTGCATGTTATTCTCTGGAATCTATTCCATGAGTAACTAATTCTCAAAGGAAAATAGTTTTATCTTCTTTATCTTTATCTTCTTTGCTAGGAAGTGGGTATCTATTCTTCAATAAAATTCCAATTAATAGTTTTTAGTTTTGTTTTCTTGCATACAATAGGAAGTTAATGAGGATTAAATATAATCACAGAGCTTACCTTGTATTCCTATAAAAAACACAACATGAATAATATGCTACTTAGGAGAACAATAATAAATACTACCTAGTTAGTAGTTACCTGTCTATTCTGAAGGGCTCCGAATAGAGGTTTGCCTTCATCTTCTAGCAGGTTGTCTTAAAAATAAACAAAAAAATCATTAAAATCATGGATTCTAAAATCCATTTTTGTGTATTACTTTCTGGGTATGGCCCCTGACAGTTCTAGTCATACCAGTCTGTTTTCAGCATAATGGTCTGACATGCTTCCCTTCAAACTTGCAATTTTAAGACAGATGCAAATTTTCTCAATTTTCTAAATAAATGAGTATCAAGTAATTAAATAGAGGTAACATAATTTATGTGGTTTAATTTTAAAGACTGCTTTGTAATATAGCTAAGTGATCAGCTTTGGAAAAGAATAAGCATTCCAGATTACTTCACTCTCCTGGTCCCCAAAAGCCTCTCCCACTCCAATCATAGCACTTTTTCTTACAGGTAATTTTATTTAGCACTCTGATCACCATTCCCTATCATCTTCCTGTTTCATGAAATGGAATACATGGTTTATTAAAATTCCAAGTAGAATTTATCATTTTCAAAATGAGACTTAATGGCCTTAAATTTCCACACCATTTCTAATATACTTTATTCAAAGTAACTCAAAGGTAATAATAATAATATTAATGATAATAACAATTATAAAAATATGAATAATTAGCATTTATATAGTGCTTTATGGTTTGCAAAGTGTTTTACTAATATTATTCTATTTCATCCTCAAAACAAAACCGGTAAGTATTATCCCCACTTTACAGTTGAGGAAACCAAAAAAGACAGAGAATAAGTGACTTGTCCAGATTAACATACATAGTAAAGGTCTGAAGGAGGATTTAAATTTAGTTCCTCTTGATTCCAGGTCCAACAGCCTACCCATTTTGTTCCCTAGATGCTTCTACTATACTAGACTAATAAGCTTCATTTTCCCTTCTCAAATCTGGATTGTAAAAATCTCCACTTAGCCTCTAATTATTGTTTTAGTAGTATTGTTTTTCACATACTGAAATACTTGCTTGTTGTATTATATTTCTTACAGAGAAGCCATGATTTAAGATGAAACCTGAGGAACCATATAAAACTTCAGTTTACTCTGGGATATCAATTGAGTGGTGAGCAATGATTAAGTACTTACTCTGTACCAGGTGGGCAGCTAGGTGGAACAGTGTATAGAATGCTGGACTTGGAATCAGGAGGACTCATCTTCCAGAATTCAAATCCAGCCTCAGGTACTTATTAGCTGCGTGACCTTGGTAAGTCATTTAACCCTGTCTGCCTCAGTTTTCTGGCAAACCACTCCCATATCTTTGCCAAGAAAACCCCCAAATGAAACCACAAAGAGTTCCATACAACTGGAAACACTAGACTAAGTGCCCAACACTAGACTAAGTGTAGAAGATAGAAAAATAAAAGTAAAAATGACCCAGCATCATTCAAGGATCTAGATTATATTCTAATGTGGAGACAACATACACACATTTAAGTATACAAAAGTATACAGAGCAGTTTGGGGAGAGAGTGCACCAACAGCTAGCAAGACCAGAAGTGACCAAAATAAGAACAATTTTTACTCTAACATCAATATTACAAAAAAAGAACAATTTTGAAAGACTTAAGAACTCTAGCCAAGTGAATGGTCAACCATAATTCTAGAGCACTAGTTTTAAACTCAAATAGAGGTGGATTTATATTAACTTAGAAAACCATAAATCAACATTATATTGCATAGCCTATTCATTTTTTTAATTAAATGTTTCATAATTACATTTTAATCTGATTTAGTTATAGGTAGGAGTTTTGCACCTGCAGGCCCCCCTGGAATGTGACACTCCTATTCAAAAAGATATTTGCCTCTTCCAATATGAAACATTCCAGTGGATAGGGAGAAATGGAAGAGAGAAAAAATAACGAATATCTGATAACTAGGGGAAAAAAATAAGTTGGTGTTTGAGTTGAGTTATAAAGAGAATCAGGATTCCAAGAAGTGGGAAAGGGGGACAGCTGAAACAAAGCTAAGGCATACATGGTGATTCTATATGCAGAACAGAAGAACAAGTCCATAAGGCTAAACTGCAGAATGTAAAAGTATAAATAGAGGAATAAAATATAAGAACCCTAGAAAGGTAGGATGGAACCAGCTTATGAAGAGACTTAAAAAGAGGAGTTTATACTTATTCCTAGAAGCAACAGGGAACCACTAGAATTTAATGAGCTGAAAGGTTGGCATGATCAACCTATATTTTAGGAAAATCTCCTTGGTGGTTGTATGGAGGATAGATTGCAGTGGGGAGAAGCTTAAGACATGGAGATCAAATAAGAGGCTATTGCAAAAGTCCAGGTTACAGTCTAATTGGGCTCTAAACTCGGGTGGGGCTTATATGAATGTAAAAGAAGACATCTTTAAGTAATATTTTAGAGACAGAAACAAGAAATGGCAACTGATTCCCTAATTGACAAAGAGTCAGAGTATATGAACAGACAATTTTCAAATGAAGGAATTAAAGCCATTTGTAGTCAAATGAAAAAATGCTCTAAATCACTACTGATTAGAGAAATGCAAATTAAGACAACTCTTAGGTACTGATACACTTCTCAGATTGGCTAAAATGACAGGAAAAGATAATGATAAATGTTGGTGGGGATGTGAGGAAAACTGGGAGACTAATGCATTGTTGGTAGAGTTGTGAAATGATTCCACCATTCTGGAGAATAATTTGAATTATGTCCAAAGGGCTATAAAATCATGCATATCCTTTGATCCAGCAGAATCACTACTGGGTATGTATCCCAAAGAGATAAAGAGATTTAAAAAAAAAAAAAAAAAGGAACAAGGACTCATATATGTAAAAATCTTTGAAGTATTCCTTTTTCTAGTGGCAAGGAACTGGAAATTGGGAAAATTCCCCAACAGTTGGGGAATGGCTGAATAAGTTACAATATATGAACATAATAGAACATTATTGTTGCATAAGAAATGATGAACAGTCTGATTTCAGAAAAGCTGGGAAAGATTTACATGAACTGATGTTAAATGAAGTAAACAGAACCAAGAGAACATTGTACACAGCAACAACAAAATTATGTGATGATCAACTGTGATGGATTCAGCTCTTTTCAACAATGAGGTGTTTCAAGGCATTTTCAATAGATTAGGGATAGAAAGAGGCATCCAGATCCAGAGCGAGAACTATGGAGACAATGTGAATCAAAGCATAGTATCTGCACCTTTGTTGTTGTTTGTTTGCTTGTTTTTTCTTCTTTCCTGTGTTTTATTTTTCCCTTTTTGATCTGATTTTTCTTGTGCAGGAGGAAGAATATGGAAATATGTTTAGAAGTATTGCATGTTTAACCTATATTGTGTTGCTTGCTGTCTAGGGCAAGGGGATAGAGAAGGGAGAGAGAAAAATTTGGAACACAAAGTTTTGCAAAGGTGAATGTTACAAACTATCTTTGTATGCATTTGGAAAAATAAAAAGGTATTATAAAAAAGATATGGCAACTGGTTAGCATTGTAGGAGAATAAGACTTAGGAGTTGAAGATGATACCAAAGTTCTGAACCAAAATGACTAGAAAGATGATGTTATGCCTCAGAGCAACAGTAAAGTTTGAAAGAGGGGTTTCTTAAGGGAGAAGATATGGGTTCTGTGATGAATATATTAAGTTTGAGATGTTTATGGGACAACCTATCAGGCAATTTAAGAACCCAGTGAGGCTGGGATGGGTGAGAATGATGGCAAAGAACTTTTGGGTTAATCTCAATGGAGGGAGAAACAGAAACAATACTGTTGTGAGGTAATACTATAGACCAGAATGACAGAAGAAGTTTAGAAATACATCACAACAGCTTAGAAATAGATCACAAACAGGGTACAAATTCATGCTACTGTATCAAGGGGCTTCTATGCTGAAGCTTTATCTCTGCCAAAAATCAAGAGTAATTTAAAAATACTACAAGCCTGAATGATAATTATCTATCAAAAAGGAGAAGAATTAATAAGAACTGCTTTTTTGGATATGGTTTTTATACATTATAGAAGAATCAGTTGATGAAGGAAAAACAAAGAAAATTTTGGGAGCAAGTAACTACTCTTATCATAGAGTATGATGTACATGAGAAGGAAAGGAAAGCTGAGCCCTGTTTATGTGCAGTCTAAATATTCTGAGAAGGTTTGGGAGTTCTCAAAATGTTAAAGTTTATGTAATTAGCAATGAATGTTCTTTAAATCAAAATTTATTTAACACTTACTATGTACAAGATATTATGCTCAAACGAAGATATGTAGTCAAGGGGAAAAAAAGAGAAGAATTTAGAAACCTGATAAAAATGAGGTACTTTATGTACTTTCTATCTTTCAGTTAAATTAAACCTCTCCTCTATTCCCCCAAGGAAGACAAAGCTTGGTGGCCACAGAAGTAGATGGGAGTATCTGAAAAGCAACTGCAACAATTTGAGTCAATAACACTGTGCCTGCCAGTCCCTAAGCCAAGGACTGGGAATATAATGAAGAGCGAAAACACTCCAGGCCTAGGGGAGGAAGCAGTGAAAATGCCCAAGTCAGGAAATGGAATGTCTTGTGCAAGTAGGGGAAGGAGGCCTGAGGGGTAAAAGATAAAAGAAGCCTAAAAAATAGGTGAGGAATAGGTTATAAAGAGTTTTGAATAAAGAGTTTTGAATACCAAATAGAAGATTTTAAATTTAATTTTGAAGATAATAGGGACAGGAAGCCACTGAAGTTGATTACATAAAGAGGTGATATGGTCAAATCTGTGCTTTAGGAAGATCATTTAAGAAGATGATAGCCTAAAGCAGGGAGAAACAAGGCAAGGAAACCTCCTAGAAGATTACTGAACTAGGATCCAGGGGTGAGATGACAGGATCTACCTGCACCAATGTGATGGCAAGTGATTAGAAGTCATCAACAAGAAATGCTGCAAAAAACAAGAAATGTTGCAAAAACAGAACCAAAAGGACTTGGCAATAAGCTGGATATGAAAGAGTAAGGAATAATGGATGACATCTAGCTTGAGAGTTTGGGTGATAATGGTATTCTTGATATTAATGGGGAAATTAGGAAGAGAAGAGGGTGAGTTTAAGATAGTTACAGGACATCAAATTCAAGATGTCCAACAGGCAACTGGAGATCTAGAAAGACATTAGGGCTAGATAAATAGACCTGAGAAACACCTACTCAGAAATAACTAAAATGAGCCAGTTGAAATGAGAAAGGCAGAGCTAACTAGATAAGCATCTCATAAATAAGCAGTTTGATACAGTAGTTACCCACAAGAATTAGCCAGGAGAACTACCAAAGGATGAGAAAATACTGCTGATTGTCCTTTAAAATCAAGAGAAGGGAAGAACTTTGTAATGTGCTTCAGAGTTTTCTACATTTGTTTTTCTACAGTACATCATGTGGTAACATTCATGTATGAACAAACTACAAGTTAGTCTCCATCTTAGAGCCAAGAGGAACACATTTTTCCTTTCCATATTATCAAGGAGAGTCAAGTGATGCCAAAAATAAAGGAATGATGATTATCCACACAAATTGTAATAATGGACAAAATATTAAGAGGTAAGGTGACTGGTAAGTATGAGATTGCAGTTGTCCCATAGCAAGCTTGTCAGGTTCACTGATGTATCCACAACTATGAAAATAGAGAAATAGATTCTAGGTATTCTAGGGAGGAAAAACTGGTTATGAGTCAGATGTGATTCATGGAGGAGAGGAGAATTAAGTAAGAATTCAAGGACATAAATCACAAAGATCAATAGATTAGTAGGATATTAGGATTTAGACCTGGAAGAAGATATTTTAAAAATCTCTCATTTTAAATTTAAGATTAGGAAATGAGCAAAGATTCCATTACAGGTCAGGTTTTTGTCAGTCTGCTAATTTCTTTATTCACATGGAAATCTGACTTCAAAGTCCCATCCAGTTAAAAATTTACATTCTCTATGAACTTACACATAAGGAAATTGGGGCCCAGAGATATTAAGTATTTTACCTAAATGAGAAAGACAGGATTCAAATCTGGATTCTGATTCCAATACTAGAGCTTTCTCCCCAACCATGGTAACTCAGAAAGACTGAGATTTAAATCCTAACTCAAATACTTGTTAGTTCTATGAAAACAAGCAATTCATTAAATCTCTGCCCCCGAGTTCCTCATCTGTAAAATGAGTATAATAATGTTATTTACCTCTCTGAGTGTTATTTAAGGATTAGATGATAAAATATGTATAAACTGTTTTTAATTTTAAAACACTATATAAATGCCAATTATTGTATGAGTGAAATACAAAAATCTCAGAATTGGAAAGAACCTCAAAAAGTATATCCTAGAAGTGGTCATTCAATTTCTACTGGAGAATTACTTATTTTACAATCAGCAAAGGGGCTCTTTTATAATTCAGAACTGAACTTTTTACCATTGGCATTTACATAACATATATAATACAATGACATAAAAATCAAGCTTTCTCCTATTCAAATTCATTTGCAAAAAAAATTCATCTAGTTTCTCAAATTTAGACAATGATAAGTAAAGTTGCATAGTCAAGTCCTAAGTTTGATTCTTGTCTCTGATAGTTAAAACTGTTAGCATAGACAATTCTAAGAATCTATTTCTTTATTTGTAAAATGGGCATAATATTTATGCTACCTACCCTATAGGATTATAGTAAGGAAAGCACTTTGCAAAGTTTCAAGTGTTATGTAAATGTGAGTTACTCATCTCACTATATCCTAACCTAATCCTTAGACATCTAAAGATCTTTTCAGGGAAAAAAACACATCAGAAATACTTGGTAGTTTTTTTGAAAAGAAGCTGTTCAAATTAACCCACCAAGCAATTCCCTTATATATATTACCAATAGACTGGATGGTAAAAGCACAGGTGCCCCAGGTCATTGCAGGGATCCGAGGATCAGTTTCATCAGGAGGTACTTTCAGCACAACTCTATAAATTGTCGTGGCAAAGAGAATTACCATCTCTTTTATGCTGCTAGAGAATTTGACTCTGAAAAGAAAAAAAGATAAATTAAGCTAGGGAATCAATGAAAGTATTGTCTACTGAGGGGAGTCAAGAGAATCTAAAATAGAAAGAAATTGACTTTTAGAATATAGGCCTATTGTTCTTTGTGAAATTACAAATGCAGGCTCTTTTAAAAACAAACATGGAAAAGATAGAGATAAACCTAAGGGTGTAATATGCCTCTAAGAAAAAAAAAATTATTGAAGAGAATAATATGATTCTAGCATTTGTTAACACCAGAGTGAGCAGTTTATTATATTCAATAGTAAGTCAACCCTATGCCTAATTGCAAAGTGATTTTCAGACTGGAAGGAAAAGGAGAAATGTGGTAACCTGCTCAAATCTGAAGAAACCAGTAAGTATTAGGTGCTGGAATGTTTACACATTCTATACTAATGTTAAGTTAGCAGTTTCTGGTTCTCTGGACTTTCACTGAATGAACACTGGAAAAGAACAGGATAAAGAACATCAGAAAGAATCCCATCTGGAAGTAGGCGGTTTCCAAAAATGAGGTGATTCAAGGAAATTACAATAGACTTGTGATAGAAAAAGTCATCTGTACTCAGAGTAAGGAATATGGAGACAAAATGTGGATCACAGTGTAGTATTTCCACCTTTTGTTGTTATTATTTGTTTGCCTGTTTTTTCTTTCTCATTTTTTCTCCCTTTGATCTGATTTTTCTTGTACAGCATAATAAATGTGAAAATGTTTAGAAGAATTGTACGTGTTTAATTATATTGGATAATTTACTGTCTAGGGGAAAGGGAGTGCAGAGAGGGAGAAAAGTTTGTAACACAAGATTTTGCAAGGGTGAATGTTGAAAACTATCTTTGTATGTACTTTGAAAAATAAAAAGCTATTATTTAAAAAGAAAAAAGGAAGAATCCCATCTGGTAAAGCACACCCTAGAAACTAGTCATATGAGACCAATTTTTAATTGCATCTAATACCTAATAACTTTTAATTTCATTTTATCCTCACATCTGAAATATAAAGAGCAGGTTTAATTATCCCCATTTTGCAGACAAATTCACAAAGGCAAAGAGATTTGTCTGAGGAGATAGTGAATCAGTAGGAGATCTATAATTTGAACTCATAAGCTTTTTATGGTTCCTAGTGCAGTTATTTTTTTTATGCCTATGTATAGAAAACATATGATAAATATACTTACGAAGGTTGAATTCCAAAATTCAATATAGAATGGAATTCCAAAGTAGTATCACCCATTCCTTGATTGGCCAAGACTGAAACTTTTGGCTTCTCTCCTTAAAATGGGGAAAGAGGGGAAAAAAAAATCACAAATTAATTTCCTTAGGCTGACAAAGACTTAAGGAGATATTGTAATGCATTTTATAATCATCTTCCATTTTATTCCAAATGCCAACCTATCATTTTTTGAAAAGTTTTAATGCTGCTTTAAAAAACACTAAGATTATAAAGTATTAATAAATTTAAAAAAGAAAATTAGGAATTTCCAAAGTCACACACATAGTACATGCCAAATCATCAAAGAATTTAAGAGGGATCTAGTCTATTGAGTTTTAAGAGACAATTAGAATACAGAATGCCAATTTATTCCCTAGACATTTATTGATCTTTCCCTACCTAAAGTCCCTGATGGTATATCACATGTGAATTTTCTTTATTGAAACACTAAAAAATAAATGGAACTTTACTTTTTTGTTTGAACCTGTAATTCCACCAACATACAGAATTTCTAGTGAGGAAACTCCTCTCTCTACTAATGCAAGTTGGCAAATATCCTATAATTCATAATCTTAGCTTTCAACGCATTAAGAGGGTTAAGAGGAAAGTTATGGTCATACAACTAAAATATTAGAGATCAGGTTTGAACCCCGATATTCAAGACTCTGAAGAAGGTCTTTCTACTCATTATATAAAACTATTTCTCAAATGAAATCATAGTATGGGAATAAAGAAAAATAATGACTAAAGGATAGATTACTGTTTCTATTACAGTAAAGCAAGTATAAGCTACTTCCTCAAAATAAATTGGAAGATTCTTACCATGTCAGTCACAACATGAACAGAAGCATTACTATTACACCAGATAAACAAGTCAGTTTGGGTGTTAACTATTCAGAAGATAATTGATCCAGTACACAGGCTGAATTTTATCTACTCAAATTTGCTTATTCAAATTTTTATTTACTCAAAAATTTGTTCACTCAAATTATTTACTATTTGTTAATTCAAATTTTAAGTGTTAACTTTCTTTTACATCTTGAGTTTCATGATGGTAAAACAACAACAACAACAACAATAATAATAATATTCATTGTAAATGGTGGTAATGTTTCCAAAAGAGTGTTGAGGTCTAAATATATAACTATAATAATAGTAGTAAAGAGAATATCTGGCAAAAGATCACTTGTATCAATTAGGAACATCTAAAAAACAAGGAAAAGAGCCAATGTCATCATCAAGCAGTCAAACTTCTGTTGGGCTACCAATGTACCAACACCTAAAATGATAATGACTGAAAATCCATTTAGGAAATACACACACATAAATTTTTTTTAAATCAAATATCAATGACAGAAAGTTCCTTCTTTCCCATAAGATATCACATTTTTTTGAATATTGATCTTTGGGTGATCCTAAACTTTAGAATAATACTGTTATTTTTTTTAACATGGATTTGTATTTCAAGAAGCTTGAGAGTAATTAAAAGAACTTTATAATTTCTGAAAGGCAATTGAGCATGTTCAGCTCACTGTCCATTTGCAGATACTGTATTAGATACAGGTACTGATGAATGAGCTCTATATGTGGTCTATGTAACTACATGTCACAATCTGGATAACAGGAAGTCTTTATCCATTTGATTTTCTCTATATAGATAGTTAAATAACTCACAACAGCATATAAACAATAAGGGCCCAATATTATGGAAATTCTTATTTGGATCAATGTCAGTTTTTAGCCTAGAAGAGCCTTTTAGATTTATGAGCTCCAAAGATAATTTTTCTGTTCTCTTAAAGGTAAACCAACTACTTCCTTTTTGCTAAATCCTACTGACTTAACCTTTTCTCTGTCTTCATTCATTTTCTTTTTTTAAAACCAGAGTCAACAGAATTTGCTGACTACTTTTTTCTGACTTTTTTTTTTTTTTTTGCTGAGGCAATTGGGGTTAAGTGACTTGCTCAGGGTCACACAGCTAGGAATTTTTAAGTGTCTGAGACCAGATTTGAACTCAGGTCCTCCTGACTTCAGGGCTGGTGCTTTATCCACTGAGCTACCTAGCTGCCCCCTGCTGACTACTTTTTAAAAACTTCTTCTTAACAAAAAAGTTCAAGTTCTCTGAGATGCTATTCTTTCCATAATCTATGCCTACATTTCACTGCTTCTGTCTCCTCTGCATCTTATTTTCTAAATGTGGGCGTTCTCTAGAGCTCAGAGCTCTAGAGCTCTGGCCATTTATTCTCTCTATATACTTTTTTTTTTTCCCCAAAGAGTTCATCCATTCTTATTGCTTCAATTATTTATTTGGATGGCTTGCAAATGTTTATATCCAATCCTGACTTTTTATTAGTGTAGCATGCTGGTCTATATTTCCAAATACATATGTCCCACTCAAACTTAACATAATCAAAACTGAATTCAACTTTTTTTGTCTCAAAATGGTTCCCCCTAGCAACTTTACCATTTGATCATCATGAATTCTCAGGTCTTTAGTGTTATTTTGGGTTCATTCCTCTTTTTGTGATCAATCCTTCTTAATGAAAAACAACTCTTTGATTTAATTTAGTTACACTAATTAATCAATATGTAACTGCAGAATACGCACATTATGCCCAATACTTTCACTTATTACCCTTGTCCTGGACTGTATAACTTCATGCTTAGACTACACTAGGAATCAAATAAGTATTTTTACTCTAGTTTGTCTCCAATCCATCCCCTCAAACCATCAAATTAAGCTTTAAAATATCACAACCATCCTTCCAGAACATTTCTTGTAAAAATTTAATGATTCCCCACTGACTAGAGAATCAAGCCCAAACTCTCCCTTCTGGCATTCATGGTCCACACTATTACCTATCCAAATCCTACCAATTTCTGAATGTCCAAATGAAATCTTAGTCACTTTGTGAAGTTTTTCCTAACTGCCAAAACTAATCAAGATCTTTTGTTTGAAATCTATAAGACTCATCTAATTTTGCATTTGACTATTTTTTACATATATGTAACGTGTGCACATGTTATATATAAACATACATACATAATGCTGAAATTTTAATGAGTGGCATGTAAATCAAATATTTTCAAAAGAATTATGTCATGGAATTTTTTTTTTCTATTTCCTTAATAGCAGAGTTGAACACAATGGAGGTATCAATAAACACCTGCTGAATTGAACATAAAGATGAAAAATATACCTATCAAGTTTATAGTTTCTCTAGCTTTTAAAAAACACCACACCTTTAATATTCTTTAAAGGCAAATTGTGGGGGGAAATTAACTGAATAAATTTTATTTAGAATTTAATTATATCTAGGGAAAATGCCTCTACATTTAAAATTCATGGAGATAGAAACAGGGAAAACTAAAGGAATTAATTCCAGGATTCTAAGTATAGAGTTGAGGGAAGATTATGTATGGTTCAAAGTTGTGATTTAAAATACTTATCTGGTTCCAGTAACAAATCTTTCTCTTCCTCTTTAGAGATTAGAAAAGAAGGCTATGCTTTCCTTCCTTTTATAGAATTTTGTTTTGTGTCTCTTTAATTTTTTAAAAAATGAATTTCATATACTGGTTTCTGAAAACTAAAGACTACATGCAGTACAAAGCAAAATGAAGTTTTTCATTGCAAAAAAGGATTAAAGTTGATCTTTTGAGTTAATCTATTAAATTTAAATTAAACCTGCTTTAATTCATATTGCCCTATCTTTTGCAAAAATCTAACATTTGCACTTGCAAATCATATCTGAAAAAGTAGCTAAAGAATCCATCCATTTTTTCTGACAATAAATTTCACAACTAAGGTTTTAACAATTAGGTTCTCATGCAATTTATTTGAAAGTAGAACATAAACCAAACCTTTAGCATTTTTCACACTGTAACCTGATATTCGGGCCATGACAGTTTCTATCCACCGTGACAAGGATAAAAGTTGAGCAACAGCTTCTGCATTCTCACTGAAAAAATAAAATGAAAAAAGTTATTAAAAATATAGGGTTATCATTCAGGTTATGCTACAGATTTAGAATCTTCTCTTAAAGGGATGTAAAAAAAAAGTTTCCCTCAAGTAACTATAATATCTGTGACCTATAAAGATGGTCTTTTTTTGAACTATGTATGTGGAACATGGAAAAAAGTATTTTAAGTATCAGATCATGATGTGATAAATTTAGTTAAAGAGAAACCAATTCTCAATAATAAATAAAAAGATTAAGAGGAACTATGGATGACCGCTTTTTTAAAAAGTAGATGATAAACTAAATTTTTTTCCAGATAAGAAGATATTAAAATGAAATGAGAATAAAAACACATAAGGATAGACCAAAATTTGATCTGAAAGTTTCTCGGTTGCCAGAAAATTAAGTATAAATCAATAAGTTATAACTATCTTTTCCTCTTACAATATATTTTTTGAGGTTTCATATAAACACACAAAAAAACAGATTAAATCTGATTCATATCCCTATACCCTGAATTCATGTATTTCCTAAATTATATGTTCTGATCTTATTTACATGAAGGTTTGTTGCTTGACTTTCGTGTTATGGTACATGTTAAAAATATATACATAAAGAAAAAAATTCTACCTGTTCTGGTGGAATTTATGACCAACATCACTAACTCAATTAGATTTTAAGAGTTGGAAGATTAGAATACTACGTGTTACAGAATGGTAAGTTAAAGTATATAATTATTGACGTTAGAAGTTGTAAAAAAAGTCCAATAAATTTGTCTTTAAAAGCCATTTGAAACTTAGTTCTATTATCCTACCACTTAAATTAAGAAAGTTTTTTTTTTCAGAATAATGTTAGGTGAATAAAATAAAATATATAGAATTACAAAAGAAAACAAGTTTGATAGTGGAAATAGTTATAAAAAATTATGTGAAGCAAGTTAATGGCTATCATTTTAAGAAACCCTGTTTATGGCCATCCTGGAAGGCACTTCAAAAATTTTCCAAAGAAATTTCAACTCTATTATTTTATTTTATCCATGTGTCTAATGAAGGATGCCCCAAAGGGATAGGAGATTCCAAAGGGATGCGGGGAATATAGCTGAAAATATTAAAAAAAAATTTAATGGTTCATAAAGTTAGGGGATATTTGATAAAGATTAGTTTTTACTATCTTACTATCTCTCTGTGATACTAAGAGGTAAATGAGAGTATTTCCACTGAAAAGCTGATGACAGAGCCACACAAAGTAAGAACCTGGGACCAAATCCTAGTTCTTAAAAGACATAAAAGAGCAGCTTTTATACATCTTATTTTGTCTTCAATTAAAAAAAAACCCATTCACTCTTATTCTTCCTTTCCCCTGTAGTGGAGAAAAAAAGAAGGAAACAAAAACAAAATTTTTGCCACAAATATGCACAGTCAAGCAAAATAAATTCCTGCACTGGCCACATAAAAAAAAATATATCTCATTTTGCATCTTGAGTCCATCACTTCCTTGTAAAGACAATATAACAAGAAGTATTCTTAATTGCATGAGAGGCAGCAAATCCAAGAGGGCAGTGGGCTGAACCCAGGAATCCTGTTTCTTATTTCTATGTGACATCTGGGTCTGAGCATGTCTCCCAGGTTTGGTTTTATTATCAGTTAAAATGAAGATAATCATATTTGTTAATGTGGGGATGAAGTGAGAAAATGCATATAAAGTATTTGGCAAACTTTGCAGTGCTATGAACATTTCTATTATTACATTTATTATTTTTACACATGAATGGGTTGCAACCTCTACTAGTTATTACTGGCATTAGTTACTAATTACAAGTATTAGTAATAACACATGCTGATCAGACAATGGATTTAATAGGAAAGTACTGAAGTAAACATTAAAAATCGGGAGGGGGAAGAAGAGAATGTAATTACTTTTTCATTAGTGAAAAACTGACAAGTGGTCTGAAAATAAGATTATGATCACTAAGAGGAACTAGACGCTTGATTCTTGGAAATGAGACTAAGTACACAAACAAAATATACCTGTTTATCTTTTGTATTTGTAAAGGAACAATAGGAATCACAGTATTGCACAAAGATTTGCAAAGTGGACAAAGATATTCTCCATTCTCCAAGTCAAAAAACTCAACATGAAGGCGCTGGCGAGAATTAATCTGTATAGCTTCAAAGTACCTATGAAATTTCAAAAGAAAGGGATTAATTTAACATTGTACTATTGCCTAGAATTTGATATATCAAAAAATCTGATAAATCATAATAAATCTAGAAGTGTGCTAAAGATAATAAATTTTCTTAAGGTGTTTCCACATGTCTGGTCTTCATATTTATTGATATAAAAACAGTTGGGGTTTTTTCCCTACACATTCTACTAATAATTGCTGGCATACTTTTAAAAGTTACTTCCCTCACAATGTATCTTAAGAATGCAAATAAAAAGGACTAGCCCATTACAACAGATATAAATTGGCTTTCTTGTCTAGGGGAAATCGGTAGTAAAAAAATTTTAAAGGCCTGAAGCTTTATTGCAGTGCTGTCCTACTACAACCAGAAGATAGATGTATAATACAAAGTTTATTCTCTTTAGCTTTGAGTCATCAGAATAAATTGGTAAGCTAGAAAAGGCCAGACTTACAAATTTTCAACAGGTTAAAAAAATTTTGTCTAAGACAAATTTGAAAAATGCAATTTCTTTCCTAGAAGAGATGAAACCTGGATCCTCTTGTACTATTTTTCTGTCTTTGGAACACTTTTCTCAAAGATATTTCTAGAATATTTGTGGCTATTTATGTAAATTTCTGTTTCCTTTCAATGTCAGTACAAGAAATATTGAAAATCATAAGGAAGTGACTTTCCAGAAGCTATTCCCAAAATTGATAATTAAATAACACAAATAGTAATAGTGATTAAAACTGCTAAGAAATGAGATAGAATTGACTATGCTTAAATGTAAAGGCATTTCAAAGTAATTTAACTGAAAATACCTTTATTATATGGCACTATTTATGTTTGTAATTTTACAATTCACACATGCACACA
This sequence comes from Myrmecobius fasciatus, assembly GCA_023553655.1. Classification (NCBI taxonomy): domain Eukaryota; kingdom Metazoa; phylum Chordata; class Mammalia; order Dasyuromorphia; family Myrmecobiidae; genus Myrmecobius; species Myrmecobius fasciatus. Next base: position 242,275 of record JAJPUD010001402.1, on the reverse strand, counting down.
TGCATGCATACAAACACACAAAACTGTGATTTGTCAATATATGGAAAAGTCCTCTCCAATGCAGCAGACTGCTAATACCTTTGTAATTTTTATAAACTTCGAATGACCTAGAAACTGGGAGGTCAAGTGATTTGCCTACAGTCAAAGAACTAGTAGATACTTTGAAGGCAGGATTTGATCCTCTATCTTCCTGACCCAAGGGCCAACCCAAAATCCACTAAATCAGCAAACCCTAATAGGAGGCATAATAAAAATAATTAAAATTATACTATATATATATAGAGAGAGTAAATCTCTATGTGTATATGTGTATGTGAGCATACACATTCATGTGTAAATTTTTTTTTTGATATACACTTGTGATTTCATCCATTCTGGGAACTCATGGTATAGAAACTGTCTACTTTTATAGAGCAGCAAACTTTCTTAAGTACTATTCTTTAAGTCTTGTTAGGAGAACTGACTTACCTCTGGGTCTTCTTGATTCTTAAGATCAATTATATAATTATGGTTTATATACATATACATGAATGAATGTACATGATCATATATACACATATATTCATATATATATATCTCAGGCCAAAGATTTGCTTATTTTTGTTCTTTGAAATCTTAAGATCTACTGCTTTTTATCATTTCTATTACTACTGCTCTCACCTTAACCCTATCAGATAGGAGCACACAGTTGTTTCCTGACTATAAATAAAGAAAAGAGGTAAAGGAACATTTCTCTCTGAGAGAAAGAATGTGAGAGTAATAAGAGAAAGTTTCAAAAAGGTAAAAAAGTAATGGAAAAGAAAGAAGTACGGCTGAGGAAGAAAAGATATAAGAAAATGTTAAGTTTGGGGCAACAAACATGAATTTAGTTTAGTTTTAAGAAATTATCAAAATGAAAGCAGAAAGGACTTACTTCTGCCAGCAGATTGCATGCATGACATGGCCACAGCTTCCAGTGTGGGTTCCACATGCGAGGTTAGGATCCATGAAGAGTGGATCTGTTATTTCTAGTAGAGGAAAACATAAATAAGGGCTATGAATTTCTCCTACCATGAAAAACTATTCGTTATTAAAAGTCTCCTTATAAGTATTCACATACTACCTATTATGTGCCAGGCATTGTGCTAAACATTTTTTACAAATATACTCTCATTTGATTCTCACAACAATTCTGGTAACTGCTGTTATTATCCCCATTTTACAGTTGAGGAAACTGTGGCAGACAAGACCTAAGTCAGGGTCAAATAGCTATCTCTGAGTGGATTTGAACTCTTATCTTTTTGACTCCAGATTCACCATCTAGCTATCATTCTAAGACATGGTATGGAACAATGAGTAAAGAGGCAGCTTTGAATCAATCAGTCATTATTTATTAAGTGCCTACTATATGCCAGGCTGGGTTTAAGTCCTGTCTCTAAAACACACTGGCTGTGAACCTTGCTAAATAACCTAACTTTTCAATGTTTTTGGTTTTTTTAAATTACTTTTCAACATTTGTTTTTATAACATCTTTGACGTCCATTTCTTCTTCTTCTTCCATGCCTTCTCTCAATCTTCCTCAAGACAGCAAGCAATCTGATATAGGTTTTTCACATATACAATCATATTAAACATATTTTTACATTAGTCATGCTACAAAAGAAGAATCAGAACAAAAGGGATAAAGAGAATACAAAAACAAAAAGAGCCTGGAAGGATTTAGAATATGCATACCTCCTGAGAGTTCCAGAGGCTTTCCTCTCTGCTGCGTTAAAGCACTGGATTTCTGGATACAAGCTGACAAAACCATAGCAGCATTTTCTAATCTTACTTCTTGCTCCTCTTGACAAAGAATACAGGTCAGCATTTCCTTTTCACTAAGAGAAGGACCACGTTTAGGTCCCAATGCAATTCTAGAGTAGTCAATAGTCATAGGTATGCTACCAAAAGAAATGAAGAGGGATTTTAAAATATTTACTTGAATTTCATTCAATAATGCAAGAATCAGGGAGTTCTAAATAAAATGATCCTAGTATGAATCTCTGCTCTCCACATACTACATGTATAGGCTTGGGTAAGCACCATTAGCCAATCTGGGACTTATTCCCTATCTGTAAAATGAGGAAGTTGTACTGGATGATCTTTAAGCTCCCCTTTCAGTACTAAATCTTCAGATCTCATGAACCTCCTGGCCCACTTGAAGTACAACATTACTTAATTCTCCTCGTTTTCATGTATTACACCTCACCAGTTACCAATATATCCTCCATAGTACATTTACGGTCTACTTCTTAACTCTCTGTCACTCATAGTCAATTCTGTTTGATATGACGTGTTCCCCAAAAGTACCAGGCTGTGCAAAATCACACAATTAAAGTCACAAAGCTTATAGAAATTATGTGGTTAAGGATATCAACACTCAAAACCTTCACCAGATGGAAACCTAATAAAAAAGGGTAGCATAGTTTTATATATGCTAAGTGGTTAAGAACTATATTAATATCATAATAAATTGTCCACAAGCTCTTGCTATTTGCTGCTGCTCTGCCTACACCATGTTTCCCAGAGTCAGGCTGGCAACACTTTGCACAAGTAGAGTATACTGGCAGTTCTGGAAATCAGAGGCTAAAGGTAAGGAATTGAGGAGGGAAGAGAAATAATCCTTCTCTGTCTACTGTTCTTACTGTGCCAGAAGATACACAACAAATATAATACTTTACCTTGAAAACTATCTGAAATTTTCGTGTGCAAGTGGGTATCAAAAAGATTACTGCTTGTGAGTTACTGTGAAATAGTGCAGTTTTCTGAATTCTTGCTCTTTTTTTTTTTTAAATTTTTTTTTTCTTGCTCTTTTTCAGGTAAAAATTTGCACATAAACCAACTTGAAAGTTCCTTAATATATTAACTGCATTAGAACAAATTCAAGTTTTCCAAAAAAAGTATTTTTGAAGAAATGACTGTATATAATTGAAGCCCTAACAATTACAGTGCTGAATCTTTCTCCTGACCTGTCATGTATCATCAATTGTCTCTTGGACATCCTGAACTATATACATTTCAAAAAGTTGCTTTAAGCACATCCAAATGAAATTCATTATATTTTCCTTCAAACTCTCCCCTATTACTATCAAACCTACCACCATTCATTTAGTCATCCAGTACTATTTTTATCTGTGTATCCATCTATCTATCCATCCATCCATCCATCTCTTCCCTTTTCTGTGCTCACACAGCCACCTCCTTCTCCCCAGTTAAGACCATCACATCTCTCGCCTGGACTATTGAAATCACCTTTTAATTGGTTTCTCTACCTCAAATTTCTCCCTACCAAAGACTATCCTTTTTCAGCTTCTAAAATTATGACTGGATCTGATCATGTCACATTTCCATATATAATATCGCAGTGACTCCTTGTTACCTCCAGGATCAAATATAAAGTCCATTGCTTGGAATTTAAAATTCCTCAAAAACTGGCCCCTTCATACCTTTTTACTCTTCATATACTTTATTTATTATCCACACACCCACAGACACATACTCCCCTGTCCCAAGAATTCTTTGATCCAGATGTACTGGCCTACTTGTTGCTCTTTTCATATGATGCTCTATTTTCTCTGTGATTTAGCATTGATTGATCCTCATACCTGAAATGCTCTGCCTTTTCAACTCTTCCTCTGAGAATTCCTGGCTTCTTTCAAGACTCAGCTCAAAACTCACCTTCTTGCAGTAAGCCTTCCCTAGTAACCCCTTTACTTTTGCTTTACATTTAGCCTGTCTGTATGCTGTAAACAGCTAGTTTGGATTTACACATTATTTACATTTATCTTATTGGAATATAAATTCTGTAAGGAGAGACTGTTTTTGTCTTTTTCTATCCCCAACACATGGATTAGCACATAGTAGAAACATCTTAAGTGCTTCTTGATTGTTAATTGCCTAGGTGTTGAATGGCTACAATTTTTACTTGTCAATCACCATCCCTCTCAACTTTTGACCAACTGCACTTTTCGAACATACAATCTGTTTGTTTCTGCTACTAGTGTTTTTGTATTTTTATTTGGATGCCACCTATTTTTCTGAATTTGTTACAATGGTTAAAAAAAAATAGAGTCAATACTTGTTATTTAGTGCCTGTATTAAATGCCAGTATTTTTTAGGTAGAGGAAAATTTGTAGTCAATTAGCAGACGCTCATGAAGATTGGAAAAAAAGAATTTCTGAACATCAGATGATTAAGAATGATCACTTTTAGTCACATAAACCTTAAGAAACTTTCCTTTTTTTTTTTTTTTAAATCAGAGAAACTACTAGGCATTTTCAGACAACTTAATTAGTTGAGAGAAAAGTTTTCTAAATTTCATAATGCATATTAAGAAATATATTTTTAAGCATTTATTTATTTATTTTTTAGCTGAGGCAACTGGGGTTAAGTGACTTGCCCAGGGTCACACAACTAGGAAGGATCTGAAACCAAACTCAGCTCCTCTTGAATTCAGGACTGGTGCTCTATCCACTGCGCCATCTAGGTTCCTCTTAATTTTATTTATTTTTTTAATCAAAAGACAGAGTTAGGATCATTTCTTACCTTTCTTCCTCTACAATGGAATTTTCTTTCCCTTGTAGATCTAAGGTATTCTCATATAATAGTTTGTGAGTTTCAATGAAATTCCTTTGTAAGGCTGACATCTGTGCCATGATTTTCTGACGATGAAGCCTAGCAGCTTCCGCCTTTCTCTTGCGTTCTGCCTTTTCTTTATCCTGCATACTCTGAATTTAAAAAAAAACAACAGAAAATACGGCTGAAACCTGTCATAAAGCTGAATGCATGTTACAGATCAGATCATACTATCAAAACTTAATTCCCTTAATCTATGAAGCAAAGTGCTAGTCCTGTAGGTCTCTACTGAAGCAATTTTTCTCCCCTTTGGTAACTTGTATTGTTTTTAAATTGATAAACCTTTATCTCAGTTGTATAATTAAAGGGCAACATCAACTAAAAGAATTTTTTAAATCGGTCACAAATCAAAAGATGAAAATTGAAAATATTTTAAAGTTCTTATTTTGAAAGCTGAGATTTTTTTAAAAAAGGAAATTCACAAAATTACTAGGGATTCTTTGATACTACTTTAATTATTAATTCTATCTGAGTATAGTCCTTTTTTTTTACTGATTAATAAAATATCATCTTCCTTAGTAACACCTTTATAAATATCAACATCATGGTCAATCCATTGAGTCAAAATATAAGATACATAAATTTAATTCACTGGACTCAGTACACATTAGATCTAGGCAACCTTCATAAATGTTACTGGGCCATAGCTCTTTCTTCAAGCTTTTCTGATTCTTATGAAAGAAAAATATGAATAACTTTCCCAAGTACTGCAGTACAAGACATAACATAATAATAGAAGAAATGAGAAGAGAAAAGAGAAGAAAAGTCTCCACATTCACTTTTAACTGTAGTTACAACTTAATAGTAAACAACTGTAAAACATTCAAAATGTTAAAGGTCAGGGAGAAAAAATTGAAATTTTGGTAGAAAGACCCTCATTGTCTTGGTTTTATTACCTCATCACTCTTGACAAGTTCTGATCCTGATACAGTTGCTACTGTTAAACTAGATTTTTCCCTCAATCGTTTCACTGTGTCAAACATCTATGAAGAAAGAATGAAATATTAAGAAAAGATTTGGTTGGCATAAATAAGCAAGGTAAATTACTTTAAACTTCCTTATGGACGTGTCCCCATTTATATTATTAACTTAAATGGCTTTTTTTTTCATAAAGATAAATAAGTTTGTTACTTTAGTTTTTGGTTTTCTTAATCAGTTTTCATAGGAAATTTTATGTAAATATGAAATTTTATGAAATCTACTTGAAGCATTTTCTTTCTTCAAATTGTTATTGATAACTTTGGTTTTCTTATCAGTCAGATTTTTCCAAGTATCCCTCCTTAATTTCCACACCTGACAGCCATATGCTAAAATAATTTTTTTAAAAAGAAAAAAATTCACTAAACCAATTACATCAGTACATTAAACCAAAAACACTGAAAAAAGTCTGTAAATATATGCAATATACTATACCTTTGGACCTCCTCTGCAAAGCAGTTGGGAAAATATTTTAAAAGTACTTTCAAAGGTCACTGCTATCTTTTATTTGATTATCCTCTTACACTGAGCAAACTCAGAGACATCTAGGTTATAATAGGAGGTTCAACAGATAGATCACTAGGACCAGATTCAGGAAGATTTGAATTCAAATCCTGCCCCAGACAATTACTAGCTGTGTGACCCTAACAAAGTTCCTTAACCTCTGTTTGCCTTAATCCACTGGAGGACGAAATGCAAACCACGCCAGGATCTTGCCAAGAGAAAAGCCCATGGATAGTCTGATTTATAGGGTCATGCCAAGTTAGATATAATCAAACAACTGAAAAACAAGTATAACCTCCCTAAAATAAAAAGCAAAGAAATGAGGTATTTGCTCAAATACTAAATATTATTATTGTTTTTTAACTGTTTCATTCATGTCTGCCTCCCAGTAACCCCATTTAGGGTTTTCTTGACAGAAATACTGGAGTGGTTTGCCATTTCCTTCTCTAGCTCAATTTACAGATGAGGAAACTAAGGATTAAATGGCTTGTAAGTGTCTGAGGCAGGATCTGAACTCAGGGCTTCCTGGTGCCAGGCCTGGCACTCTATCTACTGTGACACTTAGCTAAATTATGGTTTAATTCTTAACAGGGATTTCTATTTGAAAATTTTCTATCTTAAAAAAGACAGAGTTCTAACAATGCACTGGGTACTAAAAAGATAGCCTGGCAAAGATTCTGTTTAGTGTACATATATTTTTTAAAAACACAAACATGAGCAAAAGTTGGGATAGTATCAAAAAGAGATAAATGATAATGAACTATAAAAATAGATCAATTTATCATCAGAGAAGAAAGAACACTGTTAGAAAATAACCATGGATAGAATAAAACTAAAACAAGATAGGCTTATTTTATTTACATATCATTCAAGGTACATTTATTTTATTTTTCTTATCTACCTGTAGTATCCAACTAATCATGTCCTTTTGAGCTTCCAATTGGGGAATTCCTTTTAGTTTTTCCAAAAGTGTTTGTATATTCTGAACATTCCCAGATGAACTTGCCAACCCTTTTTCAGGAAGTAAAAGTAGAATTGTACAAAATAAGCATATTTTACAATACTTTCACAATAAAATATACAAAATATATGAAATAAATTTTATAATTATTGGCAATTACTATGAAAAATCTGTTAATTAAACACTTTGATTTTTCCTCCAACAAATCTTTTAACAAAGTTAATATGTAGTAAAACTGACTAATTTTTAAAACATTTTCCCTCCTTCTGTTCATTCATTAGTGGAAGGGAGAGTAAAAAATAAGATATAGAAAAAAGCAGAAAAGAGAGATATTCACAGATAATTATGTTATATCTTTAAATAATCAAAACTTCATTATGAAATTTTAGTATAGAAGATGCTTTTGCTTTTTACTTCATCCACTGGTTAATGAATAGTGGTTCAATAAAGAAATCAGACTCTATTTCTTGGTTTTCAGCACTTTTTTGAAACAAAGTCCTATAATCTTTTCTGAAAATGTTTCAATGGCTTAAAAAAAACTAGAAAAGGAAACTATTCAGATTATGAATTTAAAACTTTCCTGTTTAATTTTATGACTTAGACCTATGTAGTTTTGTTCCAAATCAGAGTTTTAAAAATATATATTCACTGTTAACAGTTGCTTCAGAAATATTTTAAGTTTAATTCAAGAACACAAGTGCTCCCCACAATGATTTTGTTGGTGTGGATAATTTTTCTTACTGAAAGACTGTAGTTCCATTATGCCTTTCTATTGTTTGTAAGTGGTCATAACTGAAAGATTAAACATGATTTGGTGTCACTTTAATCAAATTTAGGTAGTCTAATTCTTGGACAATAGATTTATAACCCATTACCAGGCTTATACCAGAAGCCTTTTCAGCATGATAGAATGAACTTATTGTTACTTAGGGTTACCTGAACATTAAAAAAGAGGCATTAAATTATACTTTAGGGAGTCCTTTTGCAAATATCTTAAAAATGGTAATCTTCTCAAGCCTAGGATGTTATCTTGTCTTACTTATCTTGTCTTACTATAATGATAATGGAATATCAATTAGAACATAAGCCTATAAATAACAATTTATTAATCCTGAAATAAGTGTTGCCACATATATCTGACATATTCTGACAAATTGACAAGCCATAAAATAAATGCACAGCTGTTACTGTTGAATAAGAGCTCAAAAAGTCTTGGCACACAAAGATACAATCATCTTGGAGTAGAGATAAGGTATACTTCCTTTGATTGGTGTAGAAAGAACTATACTACTCTTCCTTCCCCAATGAGTGCTGTCTCCACATTTGTACTAACCAATAATGTATAATTCCCGAGTCTCTATTCTCAAGTGCCATCACTGTGGAATTCTTCTCTTGGATCACATTTCTCCACCTCCCAAGAGGTCTACAGCAGGCAACCAAGCACAACTGTAGTCAGAAGGTACTCTGTATTAATGCTGCCACATACTATATCCCTTTGCCTCTCCCTCCACCCCCACTCGATTACATTTGCCTCAGGTGCAGATAGGCTAGTTTATTGCTCTGATAGTACCCAAAGTTGTTATGAGCAGAAATTATTAGGCCAACAGTAACAAAGCTAGAGACATCTTCCCAGCTAAAGAAGGCTAAGTCTAGAGGATTGCAATCCTAAAATTTCACTCACAAATCAGAATTTCATTGAAAAATCAGAACCACACATACGTGAAGCCTTATAATAAAAGTCAAATGTCACTTCTTCTTCAGGAGCTCTTTGGAGCTGTTGTTTCTCTTCGAGCAGACCCAGAGCAAGAAGATGAAATACCTAAAGAAGCAAGAAAGATAAGAAAGACTTTGGAATTATGCAACTTTGGTGAAATTTCTTAAAAACTAAGGAGAATCCAGAAATATAAACAAATAAATACAAGAAAATATGGGAGACCTATATATGGGAAAACACAGTGGGTTGAAGAAAACCACAACTATATTCACACTGACTACAATAAAACAAAACCAAAAGTAGTAAGCCCTGACAGAGACTTAGAAACAAACACAGAAAAAGTAATTCTTGTCTTTTTTCTGTTCATCTGTTTAGTTCAAATGATTACAGGATAAGGAGTTTTTTGTTTTATTTTTGGTTTTTGATAAAGCAATTATGATTAAATGACTCGATCAGGCTCACACAAATAGTAAGTACCAAGTGTCTGATGCTAAATTTGATCTCAGGTCCTTCTAATTCCAGAGCCATTGCTCTATCCACTGTGCCAGCTAGCTACCCCAGGATAAGAGTTTCATGTAAGATTTTTCTTTTATCTATTTGTAATCATTTATCTTTCTGATTTTTGTTGTAATCAGATAGTTATAGAGTTTACAATAATTTTTTAAAATGTAAGAGGGATTTAAAGAAATAAAAAATATGTACTATTCACACCTCTGAAGACAGAAATTCTTAGGAAAAATTAAAGCACTTTGTATAACAAGTCAAAACAATTTACATTTAGATAACATTTTAAGATTTACAAAGCACGGGGCAGCTAGGTGGCGTAGTGGATAGAGCATCAACCCTGAAGTCAGGAGGACCTGAGTTCAAATCTGGTCTCAGACACTTAACATTCCCTAGCTGTGTGACCCTGGGCAAGTCACTTAACCTCAATTGCCTCAGCAAAAAGCAAAAAAAACAAAACAAAACAAAAAAAAGATTTACAAAGCACTTTCCTCACAACTCTGCAAGAAAGTATCCATATTATGGAGGAGGATAACGAAACTAAGTTAATGGGTAACTTGTCTTTCCTACAGTCATACATAGCTAGTAAAAGGAGAGATATAGAATATGAACACAGGTCCTTTAACCTAAAGACTGATATAATTTATCCTATATTAAGGAGGTGATAAATAAAAGGAACTGAGTAGGAACTGTTAAATATGACAATGAGTTACTAAAGGAAACTACTGAATCTCTTGTAAGGGTCTAAGAGTAGCTTAGATAACCAGCTAAAATAATTAAATTAAATTAAATTAATTAAAATCACTCTTATCTGAAAGCAAACAATTGAACTAGGGGACTTATCCTTATGACTATAACTTGCCATTATACATACCATCTGGATCATAGCTTCGGTCCATAAATGACTATCCAGTTCTACTGCTCTACGCAGTATGGTTGTTAGTATGTATATCATGATATCACAGTTGAGAATGTTAACCACCTTGCTGAAAGCAGGGCAAAATTCAGGAGGAGGTGGTGGTGGTAGTGCTGGTGGAAAGAAGGCCACATATATGTAAATTTCTATTGTAATAACTATACTTCATTACATAATTCACAAATACAGAAGAATAAGGACAAAAAGGAACAAAAGCAAATTTTTACTACATAAAAATCAAACAAAGTCAGTGTCAAAAAAAGAATCCATGCCTTAGAAAACAGAGGCCCTCCTTTAGAGCCAGATAAAATCTGAATGAAAGGAAGCTGAATGACCTATATATCTAAGCCAGTAAATACCTTAAGAAAGAATAATAATCAAGAAATCCAGTGACATCTTTGACTCCAGAAATGCACAGAAAAAATCAGAAAGAAGCCCAAAGGCAGTAAAACCAGTGTTACAGGCAAAGAAGATGGTAGTTTCCTGCTGTGACCACACCCCTGCATGTATCTTATAAAACTCTATTTAAACAAAGCTAGAGAAGAGAGCTCCTCTGATAGAGCTCCAAGGTGTTTAGAAGCTCATAGCAGCAATCTTAAAAGCTACGGGAAAGTTAAGTTCAGATGGGGCATCCCAGGTCTTAACACTCTGTCCTAAGGCACCATAAAAAAGACCCTGAAGATTCAGTGTTCTGAAGGTCAAAGATTCTAAGAAGCTTATCTTTACAAAGTAGAGATGAGTGCCCAGATCAGAATAAAAAAGGTAACTACCCACTTCAAAAGTATGTCAGGGGACAAGTCCTGGCCCTGGCACAAATCCCTAATTCAGGAACTAAAGATGGAAGAATGAGTAAAGCAATAAAAGACAACAACCAACATTAAAAATGATTGCAAATCAAGAAACCTAAAAAAAGGAGATTGTAATTCTGTAACAATCACAAGTAAAAAAAAAAAAAAAAAAAGAATTTTCCACAGGGATTAGATGAATACCTGGATGAAATAAAATAGGAAATTAAGTGAAAAAAAAGAAAAGTTCTGAAGCAAAAAAAAATTGAAAGGAAAATAGCTTTAAATAGAAAGTGGTAAATTTTACCCAAGAAACAGACTCTTTGAAAATTAGAATGGATAGAATGGATGAGGGGCAGCTAGGTGGCGCAGTGGTTAGAGCACCAGCCCTGAAGTCAGGAGGACCTGTGTTCAAATCTGGTCTCAGACACTCCCTAGCTGTGTGACCCTGGGCAAGTCACTTAACCTCAATTGCCTCAGGGGGAAAAAAAGAAAGAAAGAAAATTAGAATGGATAAAACAGAAATCATTGATTCCAATAAACAGCAAAAAATAAAACAGCAAGAAATACTAGAAAAAAATCAAGGTAAAGGAAAATGTAATATACTTGCTAATATAAGCCACTAGTTTGTAAGACAAGTCAAGGAGAGATAATCAAAGAATTATCAGAAAAAAAATAACTTTGAAAGACTTAAGAATTCTGATCAAAACAATAACAAGAAATGCCTCTAAAGGGTATATGATAAAGGAAGCATCTAAGCTCATAATAAAATTTTAAAAGAAAAAAAAAAAAAAAAAAAAAAGAAGATATAAGCCACTGCTTTGATGACTCAAAACTCCCTTCCTCACTGATGTGAACCAAATTTTATAAGACAAACCAGAAGCAAAAATTTTCCTTTTCCTACCAGATGCTCAAAATAGCATCCTACCCCCAACTTATCAAAAAGGATTGTTTATTGTGCTGTCATTAAAGCACAAAGCTGGTTCAATTTGCCATCTCATTTCTTACCTTCATCCTTATTTTCTTGTTTTTTTCTTTTCTTCTGCATATGTTCAGCCTATAAAAGAAAATTCATTTTTATTACATTATATTAACTACAGAGAATGTTTAATTTTAAACAGGCATGACTAACATTAGGGCATTTTAGATTCTTAGTCTCTCTGAATCATTTTCCACATTTAAAAAATGAGGAGAAGGTAAAATGACCTTTAAGGTCTTACCTAGATCCTACTCTCAATAAATTACCAAATTAATGCCATCACATTATGAAAGCTAATGAGCCATACATATTTTAACAGACCACTGTGATCAATCAAAATGACCCAACAATCAACAGGTTTGTATCAGCCTCAAGGAATACTCAGGAAGTGTTTTAGAATAGAATTTTTCCAACACTTTATTAGTTGCTTTGAGAAGACGTTGGGGAACCTTGCCCAGTTCCTAAAATTGGAGTCCTGGTTAGAGAGGGGGCAGGGATATCAGCAGGAGAGAACAGAATGTGAAGTGCCCTCCTTTATAGACTTCATTCCTAGCTTGGTAGTAAGTTGTCACATCACAACAGGCAGAAAAGTGGGAGATTTGAGTGTCTCTGCGCCCATATCATCTCTGGTATATTCAATTAGTGTTTAATATCATTAAACACTAATTTGTCTTATAAAATTTGGTTCACATCAGTGAGGAATGGAGTTTTGAGTGATCAAATAGATGGATTTCTATTTTACTTAGAAGTGGGGAGGAAGACAAGGAGTGAAAAGATAGGATTAATGGCACTATAGTCTTTGGATATGGAACACTGTCTATATTTCAGATTTTTTCCAGATATTAAGTTTTGCTGATTTTTTTCCTCTTGCTCTTTTTTTTTTTTAATCTTTAAGAGTTGGTTTTTAGGGGATGGATTTAGGAGATATATTTTAAGGGGTCAGATAAATTTATAAAATATACAAGCAAGAGATATCAATAAAAATAATTTTTTAAAAAAACAGGTTACAGGCACTTAAACTTTCATAATTTAGTTATAGCAGGAAATTTAGATTAAAGGAATTTTGTTTTTCTAAGATCTCACTGTTCTAGGAATAGCTTTTCTTCTTAGGAATGCAAGAAAAATTATCCTGCAGGAAACATTTTCAACTGGTACCATTTAGTGATTATACAAGTTACTAAAACTAATACTGATGCCCATTCAATGTTCTTATATTACTGGGGCCAAGCATGGAATAACTACAACAATAAATTCACCAAATTATTTGTCCTTAATGTAAAGAAGCATAAAACATTACAGCTTTGCTTGCTGAATTTATGAATTCAGAAAAGAGCTGGAAACACTGCTGCTAATAGTATCCAACAGAATTCTAGCTCAATTATTTTTGTTGTTCAATCATTTCAACATTTTCTTGGTAAAGATATTAGTGTTGCCATTTCCTTTTCTAGTTCATTTATAGATGAAGAAACTGAGATAACAGAGTTAAGTGACTTGCCCAGAATCATATTCTAGCTAGTGTCTAAGTATGGATTTGGAAATTGAGCCTTCCTGACTCCAAGCCTGGTACTCTTATGTATTGTGCTACCTAGATGCTTTACTTTATTTTTAGGATTCATCTTTGTAGACTAATGTACACAAATGGATAAAATAAATTAATTTAAAATAAAATATCCAAAAATGTAACTGCGGAGAATGTTGCTTTTTAAATTTTTTTAAACTATCTTTAATTCTGTCAATGTGATCTAAGGCAACAGGCCATGATTTTTTAAATTTATAATTAAAAACCACATATATGAAAACAAAAATCAAACAATAACCTCAAAACTCATTTGGGAAACATGTTAAACTATTTTTCAAATATGTTTGGGTTTCTTTCTCCTTTTACAAGGTGGGGCCCCTTTTTATTCTTTGTTCAATTTTTTTAGAAGAAGAGAAGTAGTAATGCCCATTTCCTTGTCCTTTAGATATTATTTCCTACCTTGCTGTGCTGTGTTTTGGAGTAGTGATAAAAGAACATATTGAATTCTTTCATGCATTCCTCCCTCAGCTCATAAACTCCATGGCCTGATACACCTGGTTTCCTAAAAAGATCAAAAAAAGCAGATCAACTATAACACACACACACACACACACACACACACACACACACACACACACACAC
>JAJPUD010001402.1:185277-228110 GCA_023553655.1 Myrmecobius fasciatus | reverse complement strand
CACACACACACACACACACACACACACACACACACACACACACACACGTGTGTGTGTGTGTGTAGTGCCTTAAGATTTGCAAAGAATTTTTTTATTGAAACTTTTTATTTTCATAAAATTTGCAAGGATAATTTTTCATCATTGACTCTTGAAAAACCTTGTGTTCCAAGTTCCCCTCTTTTCCCCCCAAGCCCCACTCCTAGACAGGAAGTAATTCAATATATTTGCAGATGATGTTATGATGACTGTATCAAAGCTAAGAACATTACAAAGACTCCTAAAAGAGACATACAACAACTCAAAAATTCAGCTTAACAATCTAAACAAGATAAATGAAGTTGATAAAATGAATGCCCACTGATTAGACCAGAAGTCCGAATTTTTTTGATCATGCCCCCTGATCAAGAAAAAAATTTTGAGTACATACCCCCAATATGTGTAAATTTATTAAGTTATGAATTATGTTACAAAATATACTAACAATTATGCTATAAAACAATGCACAATAGAAAAATTTAAAAGATGAGAGAAACAAGGAAAAACATTTGTTTCTAGAAATAACAGGGAACCACTAAAGTAAAGTGAATAGGGGAATGGCATAGTAAGACCTTTGAGAAAATCATTTTAACAGCTTTTACTTGTATGGAAGAGGAATCAGTAAAGGTAGAGAAAATGAGGTGATAAGGACTCAAAGCAGGTTGGTAGCATTATAAACAGAAAGGAAGAGATATTCAGACCAGTTCAAATGGTCTTGTGATGAAGAAAGCCATCTGCACCCAGAGAGAAGACAGTGGGAACTGAGTATGGTTCACAACATTGTATTTTCACTATTTTTGTTGTTTTCTTGCATGTTGTTTTCTTTTTCTCTTTTTTTCCTTTTGGATCTAATTTTTCTTGTGCAGCATAATATTTGTGGAAATATGTATAAAGGAATGGCACATGTTTAACATATATTGGATCATTTACCAACTGAGGAAGGGGGAGAAGGGGAAAGAGAGAAAAAAATAAGGATACAGGGTTTTGTAGGGGTGAATGTCAAAAATTATCCATGTATATATTTTGAAAATAAAAAGCTATAATTTAAAAAAGAAAGGAAGGAAGAGACAGATTTCAGAAATATGATAGTGTAAACAAGATTTAGCAACTGGATATTCAGCTTTAATGAAATGAAGTGTTGCTTATGACATCAAGGTTGTGAATCTCAGTGACTAGAATGGCACTGATCCACTCAATAAAAAAAGGAAAGTTCACAAAGGAAATGGGTTTTGGAGAAACTGTAATAAGATCTGCAGTACCTATGGTACCCTATCCATAACTGATCAGTCAAAAGAATTTATTCTGTCTCACCAAAAATGAGAATTCTGGAATTCTACATTTAGTTGGATATATCTTAACTTTTCTCCTTTTCCTTTCCTTCTTTACTCAGCTATTTATGTCTCATTAGACAGTCATTTTGCTTTCTTGCTCTTCTTTTTCTTTGGAATATTTTTTGTTGATTCCTCCAAGTAATACTGTGAACCTCTGTCCATAGTTCTTCAGGCATTCTATCAGAACTAATCCCTTAAATTTAATCATCACCTCCACTTCATATTCATAAGGGATGTTATTAGATCTTTATTATATGGTGTTTTGGCCTTACCTTCTTTCTTCAAGTTAAGTCTGAATTTTAGAATAAAAAGTTCATGATCTGAGCCACAGTCAGCTCCAAATCTTGTTTTTAACAGACTATATAAAACTTCTCTATCTATGGCTTGCAAAGGGTATAAACAATGTGATTTCTATATTGATCAGGTAGTGATGTCCACATGTAGAGATGCCTATTGGATTTTTTGGGGAAAAAAAAGTGTTTGCTATGATCAGTAAGTTATTCTGGGAGGATGAGAGTGGGGAATATATAGTAGAGCAGAGATCAAATCAGAAGGACTTTAGGCAAGAAAAAAAATGGAGGCAAAATGTAAATTTCTTTCAAAAGGCAGTTATTGTTTTAGCCTATTAGCTGGTCAAGCTCATATACGCGTATACATACAGTTCTAAAAATTTGACCGTCAAATTTTGTTTCTTCGCTAGTACTTAAAAATCTTAACATACAGTAAACAATGTCTAGCTTCTTTTAATGAGTGTTCTGACACTCAATTGGACTTCATTCCTGAAAAACATTCCTTTGCTTATTAAGTCCCCTTTAAGAATAACTGAACAGGGGTAGCTAGGTGGCGCAGTGGTTAGAGCACCAGCCCTGAAGTCAGGAGGACCTGAGTTCAAATCTGGTCTCAGACACTTCCTAGCTGTGTGACCCTGGGCAAGTCACTTAACCCCAATTGCCTCAGCAAAAAGCAAAAAGCAAAAAAAAAAAAAGAAAGAAAGAAAAGAAAAGAATAACAGAACAGAAGTGAGCCCTGGTTACAGAAAAATGTCCTCTGACAGAAAAAAGCATTTGGTATTAAGAACCTTCCAAAGGAGACTGGCAGTATCTCGGTAAATATGAAGCATCCTTGTAAAAATCTTGTTTTAGACTGAAATTCAGAAAGGCCTCACATGAAATGATAGATAACTGAATGCTTGGGAAATGAAGTGATCACTGAGAAAATATATATACACACAAAAAGAGAGGGAAATCAGAATGAATTTTCATCCATGTTCCATACTCTAACTTCCATCCTCCCATGCCACTTATCAAATCTATACATTCTCCTCAAAATATTCTTCAAAATTCATAACTTAATTTTGCAGTTTTTTAAAGTTTACATCATAAATTACTCATAAAAATAAACCATAAGACATTCATAACAATGACAGAATACATTTATTTGAAATAAATTAAAAATATTAAATATTAAAAAGCCCAAGGAAGGAATATTTTGAATTAATAAAAATATTTCTCCTTCAAACAATACCTAGTTTTTTTCTTTAAACAAAATATTTTGTGGGTCAAGATATTTTTTTAAAGACACCATGGAAATGCTGGAGAAATGTACCACAATTATAATAACACAATTATATCTAAATACCACATTTTATGGTTATCCAATTATCTCTAAATGCTCTCAATTAGGTTCGGTTTTTAAACTCCCTACAATTACTTTTTTATTATATAATAAGAGCTTTATTCCTAGAACTAAAAGCATCCAGAGTGAATGGATTGTCAAATAGAGTCTATGGACCATATAATAAGGAATGCTTATAAGGTTTCACTTTTTTCACTTCCAAACTCATCCACAGTCAAATGAAATTGCCTTCCAGTAACCCTGCAAAACCCTTTTATACTCCTTACTTTTGTTAAATCCAGCCACTATACTTTTCCTAGATGCCTTTTTGTTGACTCCCCAAAAGAATCTATTCCATGACCCGTTCTTGCTCTCAGTAGGCAGTCAACAAATTTATTAAGATTTACAATATCTGAGTTCCTCCCTACCCCTCAATCCTCATTCCATTAAAGATCTCTAATACCAATACTCAGGCTTGTCCTTAGGCTTTGGATGCATTAAAGCAAAATTAACTTAAAGTATGCCCAACCACAGAAGTACTTACATTTGAAAAGGAGAGTTTTGAACATGAAAAAGGTTTTAAACTCAAAGGAATAATGCTATAATGAAGAAATGATAGGCTCTCTCTACATGGTAAATTATAACTATAGAATCTTGATGCTCTATGTCCAAGACTTAACATCACTTGGTTTTTCCAGGATTCTAATACAAATAAGAAATACCCTTTCTCAAGATTTTGTAACAAAATTTTTTAAGGATAAATAAAAAAGGTCCTCTATTTCTAATGATATTGAATTAATTTATGAATTCTTTGTATGCTTAGAAATAACTATTTTGGAGGAATGCAATTCTGGAAGTTCAGGTAAGCATTTTTTAACTTCTATAAAGTATGTGAATAATGATCATACTAACTTTTAAAATAACTTTAAATTCAAAGTACTTACTTAAATATGGCCACTTTGTTGATGACTTTCTCTAAGCCAGTTTCATTGTTTTCCTGTGGAAATAATATTTTTGTTATTTGACTTTATATGGTTTCATTCTTTTTCTAATATATGACAGAAATCTTCACAACTCTGTCAGGAAACTATACTGTTCTGTAAATGATAATAAAAAGTCAATCTGTAGTACGAGAGGAAATTAAATTTTACTTTTTTGGACAAACTTTCCTAATCAAAATTTCGACAGTCTCATCAGTTTCTGACAGCAATATTATCAATCTTCTGGGAAAGTTTAACCTTGTGATTTTTTTAATAAATTATAATCAAATGATCAAGTATAAAATTTCAGTTTTCTCCTTTGTAAAGTGAATATAATTAAACCATCTATCTCACAGGACTCTTAAAAGGAAAGCACTTGATAAACTTTAAAATGCTATTTAATGATGAGTTACATCAAATATGTACAACAAATGATGAGAACAATAATGAGCTATAATAATAACACTCTTTGGGACTACAACTTGAAGATACGTACATGTATTTTCAATATTCCAAAAGAGCTTTGATTTTTATTAGTATAAATATTCTTTACACCAGCAGAGATCACAACTCTGTCAAGCTTCAGCAGAAGACTTTGAATTTGTGTCCAAAAATACAGTCATTACGTGGTGGTAAAACTTTTGAGAACTAATAAATAGGGGTAGTTAGGTGGCACAGTGGATAGAGCATCAGCCCTGAAGTCAGGAGAACCTGAGTTCAAATCTGGCCTCAGACACTTAACACTTCCTAGCTGTGTGACCCTGGGCAAGTCACTTAACTTCAATTGCCTCAAGGGGAAAAAAATAAAAGAGAGCGAGAAATAATAAATATATCACAGTATTTCAGGAAAAACCCTTTTTGAAGGAAGCTTTAATTTTATAATTAACAAAGGGGCAGAGGGCCTAAAAAGTAAAATGTTTTTAATTAAAGGAGAAAAAAAAAAACAACTCACATTCTCTGGTAAGGATTTGGCAATAATACTATGAGGCATTGGCTCAATGCAAAGTAAGTGGATAATTTCCCTCATAATAACCTCTTCTTGATCCACATTACCCACTCCAGGCACATAACGCTCTCCTATTAAGAACAAAAGAAAAGTGAAGAATGATGAATGTTAGAACACCAGTACTATTTGTTTAAATTGTAATCACCCATGTGGGACTTTTATAAATAATATTTTGTGAAATCTCAGCTTGTGTGGTAAGATAAGATATATTTGTAAAGTTTCTCTAAATTTAAACCCTCTAGGATAGTAAGCACTTAATAATTGCTCATCTATCCATCCTTCAAACTACAAAGTTCCTTCAACTACATAAGAAGATATTTCTAATTATGACAAACACTAGTCAATTAAATCAGGCATAGAGCACCTTAATAATTGATATCAATGAACTGTTTCTTCTTCAAAACTTCACTAATCAATAATTTGCCCCTTATCTGCCTGTATCAAAAAAGGAATAAAATGACAATTCTTTTTTAAAAGCCACTTTTTAAAGAACTTAGCAAGATAGCATTAGTATTAAACAACAACCAGGAAAAAAAAATAAGGACAACCTAGTATTTTGTTATACTTGCAATAATATTGTTTATACTCCACTAATCCATAATGTAATAAGAAAACTATATAGTCGGATTCTGCTCCATCACAGTCATCATGAGCTTATTAGCAGTAACAAGGAACCTCTCATGCTCCAATTGCCATCTAGATAACAGTTTCGGATTCCAGAAATCCTATTAGCAATACACATTGAAGTTTCTGTGTTGGTACTGTGATAGCACCTAGCTTTGTTACGAAAAGGATCCCTTGCAGTTCAAAAATTTCCTCTAAAACAAATCTTGCAATTACATATGTTTAACCTATATTGAATTACTTGCTGTTTCGGGCAAGTGAGGAGGGGAAAGAGGGAGAAGAATTTGCAACACAAGGCTTTGCAAGAGTGAATATTGAAAACTATCTTTGCATGTATTTTGAAAAATAAAAAGCTATTAATTAGTATAAAAAATCAAAAATAATAAAGTAAATCTTATAATGTTCTGAACTACTCTGAGGGACTTAAACGATGAACAATGCTATCCATACACAGAGAAAGAAATGATTGTGTCTGAATATAGATTGAAGCGTTTTCTCTTTCTCTCTCAAATTTATCTTCATTGGGTGGTTTTTTGTGTTTTTTTTTCCCCCCGGGGGGAGAAATACATGTTTTCTGTCACATGACTTTTATGGAAATGTTTTACATAACTTCACATGTGCTTTATTAAAGGGGTTTGCAAGTGGGTATAAGTGAGAGAATTTGGAAGTTTTAAAAACAAACATAAAAAATTTGTTTTAAATGTAACTGAGAAAAATATTAAATAAATAAATTTAAACTCTAAAGTAAATCACTTGTCCTTCCATGAAACTTCTAATTTCCACCAGACAGAACAATCCTGAAGCACAACCCTGACCAAGTTATTTAACTGCTCCAATGTCTATAGCCCAAACATCCAACATAAGATATGATTGCCCCAGTAAAGAAACTGAGATTTTTAGCTGAAAAACATTTAAATAGCTAATACACAACTTGTTGCAAGCGAATAGGCCTGCTTGCCACTATCACAGTATAATCAATACCAGGTATCATGACTATAGACTTGGCTCAGATAACAAATATAATTGCTTAGCTTATTGAAATGCCATTTCTCTATTCTGTGTTCCTATACACTTTATTTCCATTTTTGCATAACACCACATTATGTCTGTCTCCACTGTTTCCTAAAAATAAATTTTACTCAGATCTTTACTGATATCTTTATACCACCTAAATTTCTTCCATGTGTCCCTTCTCCTATCTCCTTCTAAAGAGCAATTCCATATAACAAAGAATTTTTTTTAAAAAAGAGAAAAAATAATCAACAAAACCTAACATGTGCTCTCTTTCTCTCTTCACCCTCACCCTCTTCCCCACACCATATCTAACAACATATTCAGTGTTCCACAATCAGTAATTCCCCACTTCTGCAAAGGAATGGGAGTGAAGGTATCTTTGTATAAGCCTTCCTTGGAGCCAATTTTGTTCTTTGTAATTGTGCAACATTCATTTTTGTTTAGTGCGTGTTCTTTCAATTTATTCTGTTGTAGTAGAAACCTAATGTTTGTTGACTGCCTATATTTTGGCTGTGCTTACTTCATTCCGAATTTTTCTTTCACTCAAGTCTTTCCATAATTCTCTGTTTTCATCAGGTATATCACTGCTTCTATTTCTTGTTTCAGTTATGCCCAACTCTTCATGACCCCATTTGGAGTTTTCTTGGCAAAGATACTGGAGTGCTTATCATTTCCCTTTCCAGCTCATTTTATAGATGAGAAACTGAGGTAAAGTGACTTGCCCAGAATCACAATATTTTTACACACATAGGTCCTTTTTCTTTCTTTCTTTCTTTTCTTTTCTTTTTTTTTAAACTTATAGCCCTTTGGGCATAGTTCCAAACTGCTCTACAGAATGACTGAATCAGTTCACAATTCCACAACAATGCATTAATGTCTCATTTTTTCCATATTCCCTCCTACATTTATCATTTTCCTTCTCTGCCTACTAACCACTGTAACAGGTATGAAGTAGTATCTCAGCAATTTTTAAAGGCTTAATAGATTGGCAGCACTGTCAACTTAAAAACACATTAAATGCCCAACTTTATATCTTAAATTATCTCTGTATTTTTCCGTTGGGATTTACTAATCTCTTAGTAAATTATAGAATTTGTTGTTTGGGATTGGTAGTGGGGGAATGCAATACATACTTTTAAAGACCAAACCAATGTTTACGTCTTGTTTAAAAAAGTGATGACAGCTTAACTATATCACCTGTTGAAATATGTGATTATCTAGCAAATGGCTACTTGAAATAGATCAGGTATTAACAATAGCTCACATTTTTATGAGTTTTATATATCACTTCACACATTTTATTTCATTTGATCCATGCAACCACTGCCAAAGGAATAGACAAGACAAAATTAAGTATTCTCCTCATTTTCTAGATGAGGCCACTGAGGTTCAAAGAATCACATGCCTTGGCCCAGGTCACAGAGCTTATCAGCATAGATCACCTGAGACTTGAATTGGTCTTCTAATGTTCATATGTAGGGTTTTCTGCTCTACCCAAGTTGTCATATAAGGAAACTGTCCTTGAGTTTTAAATTCAGAACCTGCAAACTCATTCCTGTTAATTAAGGAATATTTAAGTTAACTGCAGCTATATTATCAAATTTCCATCTCTTAACAGTCAATATAAATGATTAAGAATACTGATGAACATAGTTTTGTTCTCCCTCATCATTACTTGTGAAAAAAATGTCCAACTCTTCCATGTCACTTTGATAGAAAACAACAAAAATATAAGCTGAAATACTATCTTATTTCTACATACCTTCAATATCTTCCCATGCCTAAAAAGGCATGTCAATCTTGGCATAACAGATCTAAAAAGCTCTTCTAAGTCAATATACATCAAGCAACCAAAGGCAAATCTATAAATCCTGTGCTTTATAGCAGTGGCTTTTTAGCTACAATTTATGTTAAAATTAGTGTTATGCATTGCATTAGAAGAATGAATTAAATAAAATTGTAATAACCTCATTAATTCTTCTAAACCTTCAAAAAGCAACAAAATTCTATTTCAAAAATATTTGTTTTAATCTTGTTACCTCAAGATTCTTACCCACAATATAGATGAAGAGCTGAAGCATTTCTTCTATTAGTGCATTATATTGTTTAATCAAATCCTATAGAATTTTTAAAAAGAATAAATCAGTTACATCAGAACATAAGAAGATGAAAAATGTCATATTGGATCAGTTTAATGATTCATTTATTTCCATATTTCCAGATTCTGACTGTGGTACCAGGGCAAGTATAATCAAACTCAAAAGGCTAAGGATGTATCCCATATATTACTAGCTTTCTATAAAAAAATTCTATATTGAAACTAATTCTACCTAACCTTGACTCTTTTCCTCTATTATTACTTTCTTCCTTCCCTGATTAGAAGAAAAAGTAGCTTTGGACTCAGGGCTGTCAGCAAAGATAGGAGTATACTTTACGTACTAAAAATATATATTCAAATGTAGCAAATAAACAGTACAATATATGATTAAAATTTTTTTAAAAGCTCAATATTGATATTGATGGAATGAATTAACCTACCCTATTCTGCTACTTACCTGGTCCTTGGTAGGAACAAGCTTCCTAAAAGCATCAACAAGTTCATATCTCTGAAGTATCAATAACAAGAAATTGTTGGGATCCATCAAAGATGCGCCAATCTGTGTAATATACCCAGAAGCATATACAATCATAAAATTTCTCATTTGTTAATAACTGTAATTTGGTTTTCATATAATGGTCAGGAAAATTACAAAAGAAGATAATACAAGATTATCCGGCAGCAATTTTCATTGTTATTCTACCAAATACCATATAACAATGAAATAAAAGTTGATAAAATTAAGAAACAACTACAGTAGCTTAAGTAGAGAAGATTTTGAGGAATAATAAAGGCAACAAATATCAGTTATAATTAGAAAGAAATTACTACCTGAAGCATGATAATATCTTTGTCATACATTTCCTCTCTGCACTTAACATCTTGATAATAAAATACCTACAAGGTAAAAACAAGTAAATAGATTTAAATAGAAGAAACTGTAATTAAGGTCAATAACAACAACAAATAATTCTTACTGATCTGGAAATTGGAGATGAAAATAAAAAAACACTCTAGTATCTTTGGCAAGAAAATCACATAGACAGTATTGGCATGCTATGATCCATGGAGTCACAAAGAGTTGAATATGGCTGAATGAGTGAACAATAATAACAAATCTAGAAGTTATCTAAAGACAGGAAGAAGTTGGAGAAATTGTACTAGTGGATAAATCTCAGTGCCCTTGTTCTTTTTTTTGGGGGGGGGGAGGAGAAGGGGGGAAAGTGGTTCATGAATCTGTAATGCTTATCCGTTACTCTAGTTCTACCTGGCCCTTAAGTCAAAATTTTTCTTTCCCTTTTATATTGAAAGAGATCATAACAGTGTGAGATAAATAGATTGCAAAGAGACAACTTTAAATATAAAAACTGTAATTTGTTGCCAATCAGAAAAGAGTTCTTAAGGAACTCTTCTGTATAGAGTGTTATCTCTGGGGAAATAATTAAGATAAAACATACCCTCTCCCACCCACCTATCTTCAAAAAAAATATAACTAAACAAATAATAATAAATACCATGTGTATTAAGGAGTTATTAAGACCTTAATATAATACATGGCACCAAGCAGGTAATTAATGCATGCTTATTGAAATGAATGAATTCAATAAGTGAAATAATCCATCACTAAAATCCTAGCCTGATCCTTCTTCATACTGTGGTCAAAGCTTCTTGAAAACTATGACAGTAGAACACAAGCTCTAGCAGGTACTACTGATCAAGAAAGGCTTCAAAAATAAATCTGGTAATATTCCATTTCTTGCTTGAGGGTCAGTCTCACTACACCTGTAGACTCATCAATGGAAAAGTTTCAGTAACTGTTCAGATTCATAAATGTGAAGAATAGGATTTGATGTACCTGACTAATTAAGGAAAGACCATTTCTTCGCCACATATCAGCACCGACTTGGGCAACCAGAACCAGACAACGCAAGGGATATTCCACCAACAACTCTACTTGAAAATCTTCCTAAGGGAAACAGCATACAAGATTAGTATTTTAATTTAAGTAGATTAAACTACAGAGACAAGCCTGTATGTTTTAGAGCTGCAGTGATACTACTAAGAGGTAGCAAGTGACTGGAGTAGAGATAACTCCACTAGGAGCAGAGATAATCTACCTACCTCTTCTGCTATTGTTTGTTGTCTACAGGCCTAAAATAGCTTTACTGGGGGAAAAAAATGGGAGACAACGTTGGAGGAGAGGTGGCAGAAGAACTTGCCTTCCTCTGTTATTACCCTTTAACAGATGGCAAGGCATGCTCATGAGAAAAAATTTTAAGTGTAAAATGTACATTTTTATAAAAAACATTTTTAAACCTAGAAATGCCACACCTGACAGCTCACACAAAAAGTAATGATTTAAATATTTTGTGACATAAAAAGAGCACTGGACCAGAAAGGAGACTTGGATTCTAGTTCTAATTTTGTTATCAACTGGCTTATGACTCTGGGTAACTCAACTGATTTCTCTGGGTTTCAACTTTCTCATCTTTAAAATGAATAAGTTGAACTAAAGATTTCTCAGGTCAATTCTAGCTATAAAATTCAATGTAATTTCAACCTACCATAAGGATAATTTTCTATGTGAGAATTTTAAGTGGATTTTCAGAGTATCTTGTTTTTTCTTTTTTGATTTTTTCTTCATAATATTCTTTACTATTCATCAACTAGGAAATGTTTAGAAATGGAAGATATGAAAAATCAACACTCAGAGCAAATACTTACTGAAGGCACAAATTCATGAAGTCTTGAAAAAGCTCCAATCTTACTTAAACGTACATGAAGACCTAAAACATGAAAGAGGAATAGGTTTAACAAAATGCAATCAGTATTGCTCAAGTCAACTTGATGCCTTCTTAATGATGAGGCAACCCTTTTAAAAAGTTTACTTTTTACAGATAAGGTTTACTTTCAATTTCTTCCTTCATTTTTTTCCCCTAAGGCAATTAGAGTTAAGTGACTTGCCCAGGGTCACACAGCTAGGAAGTGTCTTTCTTCATTTTTAATCAAGATTATTAATAAATGTCAGTATAGTACAAAAGATTTAGAGCTGAATAAGACTATTATGAAGACCATCAAAATCAATCTCCTCTTTTATTTGATTATATTATTTGAATACTGAAGTCCAGAGAGGAAAAATCACTTCTTCATGGTCATGCAGATGGCAGGTGGCAGGTGACAGAGGGAAAATATGAACTTGGGTTTTCTAAGTCCAAAGCCAGCACTCATTATATCATTCTGCCATTAATTATAATTTACAACTGGACATCACTCAAAGGCAATTTGTATTAAATAAATAACTAGGCAGATAGACACATATGTACAAGAATAAATATGCTTATACATTTTACAGAAAATACAGAACTTATTCTAAATTTAATCCACATTCACAAAAGATTTAAAAACAGATAAAAACTTTCTTATTAAGATAAAAAAAAAAAAACCAAAATAGCACATCACAATTAGATGAATGACTGAAGTCAGGAGGACCTGAGTTCAAATTTGGCCTCAGACACTTAACACATCCTAGTTGTGTGGCCTTGGGCAAGTCACTTAACCCTAAATGTCTCAGCAAAAAACAAAAACAAAAAACCCACAAATGGAAACATTTTTTGATGTATTTGATTTTTTTCCAATTACATATAAAAAAATTTTTAATAATCATTTTTTAAAAAGTTGTGTTCCTAATTCTCTTTCCTCAATCCCCCCAACACACATTAAGAAGGCAAACAGTATAAATTATATATATATATATATATATAGCCATGAAAAACATTTCCTTATCGGTCATATTGAGAAATAAAACAATTAAAAACAACAACAAAAAAACAAATCCTCCCAAGTTTAAAAAGCAAGGCCCCCCCCCCCCAAATTATGCTTCTCTCTGTGGACTACATCAATTCGTTCTCTGAAAGTAGATAGCTTTTTTCGTCATGAGTCCTTCAGAATTATCTTAGATCATTATATTGTTGAGAATAGCTAAGTCATTCACAATTGATTATCATACAATACAATACAATCATACAATGCAATTACAATGTTATCCTGTTTCTGTTCATTTCACTTTGTATCAGTTCGTTAAGTTTTTTTTTGTTTGTTTTTTAAGCATCCTGCCATTTTTGCCATCAAAATTTTTTTTTTTTTTAGTACTAGGAAGCATGGTGGCATTATTAACAAGATGATAAAGTTGGACAGTGGGAAGTATCAAGAACAAACATATCTATTTCTTTTTAAATTTGACTAGGTGCATAGATATCAAACAGAGCAGTAACTCTCAAACGGAGAATGTGAAAAATTCTTATAGATGATCTACAGTCTGTTAAAGAAGCCAAAGAAAGTAAGAGGCTCAAGATAGAACTGGCAAACAGCAACGTATGGCATACAACATTTGGTGAGACCCAACAGAGCTTCTCACTGTGGATAGAAAGCTGGGCTCATAAAGCTCAAGTTCTTCCTTCAATATCTACTTTATTGTGTGATCCTGGAAAAGTCATTTAACTTCTCAGAGCCTGAGGCAACACTCTAACAGTCTAAGCTGCACTGATGGCATATTGATAGGAATTTTCCTTTACAATCCATACACTGATTCAGGCCAACTAAAATAGACTTGTGATGAAAAAAGCTATCTGCATCCAGAAAGAGCACTGTGGGGCCTGAATGCAGATCACAATGTAGTATTTTCACCTTTTTTGTTGTTTGCTTGCTTTTTATTCTTTCACATTTTTCCTTTTTGATCTGATTTTTTTTCTTGTGCAGCATGATAATTGTGGAAATAAATTTAGAAGAACTGCACATGTTTAACCTAGATTGGCTTACTTGTTGTCTAGGGGAGGGGGAGGGAGAGGAGAGAGGGAGAAAAATTTGGAACACAAAGTTTTTGCAAAGATAAATGCTGAAAACTATCTTTGCATGTATTTTGAAAATAAGAAGCCATTCAGTGTTTCTATTGGGCCTATATTCCAAAGAGATCTTAAAGGAAGGAAAGGGACCCACATGTGCAAAAATGTTTGTGGCTAGAAGCCACTACTTTTTTGTAGTGGCTAGAAACTGGAAACTGAATGGATGCCCATCAACTGGAGAGTGGCTGAATAAATTATGGTATATGAATGTTATGGAATATTATTGTCCTGTAAGAAACAACCAGCAGGATGATTTCAGAGAGGCCTGGAGAGACTTGCATGAACTGATGCTGAGTGAAATGAGCAGAACCAGGAGATCATTATACACGGCAACAACAATACTATATGATGATCAATTCTGATGGACATGGTTCTCTTCAACAATGAGATGTTTCAAACCAGTTCCAACTGTTCAGTGATGAAGAAAGCCATATACACCCAGAGAGAGGGATGTGGGATCTGAGAGTGGACCGCAAGATAGCATTTTCACACTCTCTGTTGATGTTTGCTTTCATTTTGTTTACCTTCTCAAGTTTTTTTTTTCTTTCTAGCTCTGATTTTTCTTGTGCAGCAAGATAACTGTATAAATATGTATACATATATTGGATTTATCATATATTTTAACATAGTTAACATGTATTAGACTAACTGCCATCTAGGGGAGGGGGTGGGGAGGAGGGAAAAATTTGGAACAGAAAGTTTCACAAAGGTTAATGTAGAAAAATTATCCATGCATATGTTTTGAAAATAAAAAGCTTTAATAATAATAAAAAAGAAAATAAGAAGCTATTATATAAAAAAAAGAAAAATCACTTAGTTCTTAGTTGTCACCAGTATAAAAAATCAAAACATGATTCATAGCATAACTGCATTGAATCTCAGCATGAATGTCTAATTGCCAATATTCATGAAGTGGAAGATCATCCGGGGAAAAAAAAGTCCCATACACTGATAAAATCATAAGACTGGATAAAAAAAATCAACCAACCTATATTTGGAATGATCTGAGCAGAGGAAAGTGTCCCAGATGACCAGCTGCTAAATTAAAATGATCTACTGATCCTAAAAAGTTTCAGTGATGCTATTTAACAATGTCTTAAAAATATAATCGTGCCTTTTTGGGTCCATTAAGTCCAATACAGTTTTATTGAAGTAGATTAATAAGTGAAATAAAACGTTAGAACATTAAAACTGTAAAATTTTAAGTGGAGACAGCCTCTAGTAGAAGAGCATTAACTATAAAGAGGGGAAATGAGTGTCCTCCTGAATGTTCAAAATCCTTATTTCTTTCTCTATCAGATTATTGATCAGTTATTTAAAGTGCCAGGCGTTCAATATCCCCAGTTTCCTAAGGGACTGGTGAGGTCATAGTACATATAAGTAGGAATATGAACTGTCTGAGATTTCACTAGATAGATGGATGGATAAACAAAAAGATAAGTATATATTTATCTACAGAAACTGATAGATCTCTATAGAAAGATAGATATATAGAGATGGATATACACACATACATTTAGAGATATTAGAGGGAGGTGTATATGTAATTACATTTGTTCATATATATGTATAGAGACAGAGACAGAAGTATCTAGATAGATACCTCTCTAGACAACTTGTGCTTAAGTTCTATAATAAAGAGAACTAAAATATGCTCCTAGACATTTGGATTAAAAATTAAATTAATTTGAATTAAACATTTTTGAATTAAATTAATTAAATTTGAATTTAAAAAAATTTCCGAAAAAAAAAGACTTATTCTGGAAGCAAGAGGAACTTTTACTCACTTTGAACATAAAAAACCAAAGACCTGGGGCAGCTAGGTGGTGCAGTGGATAGAGCACTAGCCTTGAAGTCAGGAGGACCTGAGGTCTAATCTGGTCTCATACACTTAACATTCCCTAGCTGTGTGACCCTGGGCAAGTCACTTAACCCCAACTACCTCAGCAAAAAGCAAAACAAAAACAAAAACAAACAAACAAACAAAAAAACCCAAAGACCATGTAACAAGTCAGAAAAGATACTCACCAGCAAGCGTCCTAGAGAGTGGCAAATGTATGCTGACAGGATCTATAGACACTCTGTAGGGCTTGCATTCCAAAGTGTGGCCATATAAGTAAATTACAGACTTTTCATAAGAATTGTTATTTAAAGTACACTTCATCACAGCTTCATAACAGTCTTTATAAGCCACTAATAAGAGGTCTTCCTATGAACAAAAATTTAACAAGACGGTCACTTAATTTTGTACAGAAAAAATTTGCTAAATATCAACCACGTGTAAAGAAGGGTATCTGGGAAGAGAGAAATACAAAATTCAGATAAGATATATTCCTTAACCACCTATCTGGGGAATATGACACATACAAATAACGAAAATACAACATGTTCATTAGAGAACCAAAGAACAAAGCACTTTGTGAGATGAGTAAAAAATTGTTATTGACAAAAGAAGAAGCAGGGAAAACAGCTTCTGGAAGAAGGCAGTATTTGAATCAAGCTTCAATAAATGGATAAAAACTGAAGAACAGGCAAAGAAGATGGAAGGCATTAAAGTACACAATGCACTGCTGAAAAATCTCAAAAGACATGAGCATAAAACACAGGGACAAGAATTTTTTTCTCTTTTGGTCTGATTGTTCTTACATAACATGACAAATATGGCAATATGTTTAAAAGAATTGCACATATATAACCCATATTAGATTATATGCTTAGAGAGATATATCCTTAGAGAGGAAGAGAAGAAGAAAAATTTGGAACACAGTTTTACAAAAATGAGTATTAAAAACTATACTTACATGCTTTTGGAAAATTAAAATACTATTTAAAATTTAAAAGAAAAAGAAAAGACAGGCATATTCAAGGGACAAAGAGTGTTATACTCAGCTATAAGTATATGGAGTATATATAGGGCAATTAACAGGCCTAGAGAAAGTGATATATGATGATCATTTGAAGATGCTGGGGATGTTTTACCTGGGAACAAAGAACACTTACTAGGACATTATCAGTCATTATCAAGTATTCAAAAGGCTATTAAATGGAAGAGGAACTAGATATGATCTTTCTGACAGTGGAGCACTAAATAAGTAGCAATGAAAAGAAGTTTTAGTGAGGAAAATTTAGGACTACTTTAAAGAAAAACTTCCTAATGACTTAAAAGTATCCAAGAAACACTGAAATAAAGGTTGGGTGGTTACTTATAGGGTAAGTTATAGGGGACTCTTGGATGAGACAGCCTCTGCAGTCTCTTTAAAATCTTTGATGGAAATAATCTAAGGCTTGAAAGGCAGGGTGATGACAAAAATGTGGTAGTGGGAGTACTCCTTAAAATCCAGGTAAAACAATGTGAACTTTCCGGCAATGGGGAACTAATGAAGATTTCTGATGAAGATTTCTGATTAGAGAAGTGATATGATTAAATCATTAGATAGCTTAGAACAGTGAGAGAACAGCGAAAAGAAGACTTGTTAGGAAGGTAATAAAATAAACAATCCAAGTAAGCAGTAATGATAACTTGTGCTAGGATGCTGGCACTAGGACAAAAATGAAAGAGAATGGATATAAGAGGTGTCATGGAGGCAGAACTTATAGGTCTTGGTAACCAACTGGCTATGACAGGTGAAAAAGAAGACAAAATTAAAGAAAATACCAGGTTTTAAAAAAAAAAAAAAAAAGAAAACACCAGGTTTCAAATCTTGGAAACTGGGTGAATGTCACTGATATAAAAAATGATGTCAGGAGGAAAAGATTCAGAGTACTCATATTCACATTCAAGTTTTATTAGCCAGAAAATAAATTAGCATATCCAAATCCCTATTTACTGGAGCTTCAGGTTATTGCAAAAAATGAGATGGTGGTGGTTTTTTTTTTCTCTTTATTTAAATAATGTTAATGATAGCGTTTGTAACCCAGTGAACATTAAAAGAATCCCTAACTAGGTGGGTAACATATTTCTTTGTCTTTTGAAACAGGTATGTTCTCATCAGCAAGCCTGCAATATGGTCAGATAAATTAAAAATACAATTTCTTGAAGGTTTTCGATCATTCCTGAAGATTCTTGCATGCATGCAGGTAGTATATTATTTCTGGTCATCATTAATGAGAAAGGTGGCACTTATTCATTCATTCAACAAATATTTACTAAATTCTCACTATGTACAAAGCACAATGTGAGACTGTTTTAAGAATGCAATAAAAGGGGGCAGCTAGGTGGCGCAGTGGATAGAGCATCGGCCCTGAAGTCAGGAGGACCTGAGTTCAAATTTGATCTCAGACACTTAACACTTTCTGGCTGTGTGACCCTGGGCAAGTCACTTAACCCCAATTGCCTTAGCAAAAAGCAAAAAAGAATGCAATAAAAGTCACTGCATTTAGGGGTGCTACAATAAATCAAAGTTAATATGTATTCATTGCTGTGTAAACAATACAAATTAAGTGCTAAAGAATAGAAGTAGCAACAACTTGTAGCAGGATAAAAGTAAGAGTTAAGAAAGAGGTGATATTTGAGCTATGCCTAAAAGGATGGGTATGATTTTATGAGATGGAAAAAAAGGGGGCAGATATTCCAAAAGGGAAAAACTTGAGTAAAATCACAAAAGAGTAAAAGAATCTCATAGATCTACTTACATTAGAAGCGCACCATTCTTGGAACATTAATAGAATGTTCTTCAACTGCATCTGAATAGCAATAGCAGCTTCCCAATCTGGCTCCACTTCAATATGCTGCCCAACTTGCCTTTTAATCTCTTCCATTCCCTGAGAATAAAACCCCAAAATTCATTCACAAACACACACACACACTCTCACTTTTAAAATATAGCTACAGATACATATAAACAGTTTTATATCTATACATATATATGTGCTCGTGTGTATTTAAGTATGCATATAAATATAAACATGGTTGTTCTCTCTTCTACGATCCTTTTTTAAAGGCAATGTCGTTACAACCCCCAAAAAGATTTTTAACACAAAAAAAGATAATAAAAATGTCTTTAATTTATATAAATGAGAGAACTAAAAAAAAAAAAAAAAAAAAAGACTAGTTCATTTTATAGAGGTAAACTTAAAATACTAATAAAATTATTAAATGATTCCATAATGGAAATTCTATTTAGGTATACAATTACACATTTCTAGTTCATTCTTTCTTATTTAATTATCTTCAAAATAAAAACCATATGTCATTACAAATATTTATAGGATCAGGGGTCTGCAGCTAGAAGAAAGCTCAGAGGTCATCCAGTTCAACCCTCTCATTTTAGAGATGAGCAAACTGAGGTTATGGAAAGTTAAATGACTTGTCCAGACTCAAGTATCAGGGGCAGGACTTGAAAATCAAAGTTGGGTGAATCAAGAGTCAGCATTCTTTCTCTTATATTAAGCTGCCTCCTATACATAGTAAAAGAAAAAAACAAAAAACTTGAGGATCACATATGATACTCAAAGATAAAAGGATTTCAATGATTTTAGATAGATTTAATATCATTCCTCTGTATATGTCTCATTAATGATGACCAGAAATAATATACTACCTGCATGCATGCAAGAATCTTCAGGAATGATCGAAAACCTTCAAGAAATTGTATTTTTAATTTATCTGACCATATTGCAGGCTTGCTGATGAGAACATACCTGTTTCAAAAGACAAAGAAATATGTTACCCACCTAGTTAGGGATTCTTTTAATGTTCACTGGGTTACAAACGCTATCATTAACATTATTTAAATAAAGAGAAAAAAAAACCACCACCATCTCATTTTTTGCAATAACCTGAAGCTCCAGTAAATAGGGATTTGGATATGCTAATTTATTTTCTGGCTAATAAAACTTGAATGTGAATATGAGTACTCTGGTCATTATCAGACAAGAAAGAAAATATACATATATACTATATATTGTGTATACTGTGAGGCAGCTATTGCTCCTTAACTGGGCTAAAAACTGACCCAACCTAACAAAGGCTTTCACACAGAATTCCTAGGTTGAACATAATCCAAACCTATATCCTGCTAAATGGAGAGATAGTACACAGACTTGCTAGAAAGGGACAAATAAAGGAGTTGGCAGGGATGGTTTTATCATATAGGTAAGAGGTATCATTTCATGTGACAACTGATCACCAAATGACTTATGGCATACATTTACAAAAAAGATTGCCACAAATATAATTGCAGTCTATATACAGTTTCTGATGCAGAAGGTGAAGAGAGAAATTCTATGGAAAATTTCATAGGGATACCTGGATTCAAGAAATTTCTAAGACATTCAAAACTTTAATGCTTTGAGTCTTCAATGCAAATGTCAGTATGTGTTGTAAAATTTTGTTCAGGAATAAGAAAAGAAAGGGGCCAAAGAAAATTCTGAAGCCATATTTTTGTAGCTTATATAGCTTGTAAACATGGCAACAGCAATATTATACGATGATCAATTCTAATGGCCATGGCTCTTTTCAACAATGAGATGATTCTGGCCAGTTCCAATGATCTTGTAATGAAGAGAGCCATCTACATCCAGAGAGAGGACTGTGGGAACTGAGTGTGAATCACAACATAGCATTTTCACTCTCTGTGTTGTTGTTTGCTTGCATTTTATTTTTTCTCATTTTTTTCTTTTTGATCTGATTTTTCTTGTGCAGTATGATAATTGTGGAAATATGTATAGAAGAACTGCACATGTTTAACATATATTGCATTACTTGTTTAGGGGAGGAAATGGGGGAAAAGGAGAGAAAAAAATTTGGAACACAAAGTTTTGCAAGGGTGAACATTGAAAATTATCAATGCATATGTTTTGAAAATAAAGAGTTTTAATTAAAAAAGGAGATCACATAAAAAATAGCTTGTAAACTTTCTTTAAGAAGTTCAGGAAGTGTGAAACATGATAACCATTAAATGATGTAAAAAATGCAATTGATTAGATTCTAAAACAAGAAATTTCTAATTATCAATGAGGATATCATTTCCAAGTTGGCAATGTATGGTCAAATTTGCCAAAGCAAAGATCAAAATTAATATTTGATACAATAAAAGTAAGAAGACAGAGCATGTAGTTGAGGCAGCTCCAAAATAACCTATTTAAACAAACTGCTGGTGCTAAAAAACAAAAATCAAAAGGGGAAAAAAATGGATCACCAAACTACCATCTCACTAATTTTTTTTTTTTATTAAAGCTTTTTATTTACAAAACATATGCATGGGTAATTTTTGAACACTGACCTTTGCAAAACCTTTCGTTTCAAATTTTCCCTTCCTTCCCCCCACCTCTTCCCTTAGACGGCAGGTAGTCCAATACATGTCAAATATATTACAATATATGTTAAATCCAATATATGTATACAGTTATACAGTTATCTTGCTGCACAAGAAAAATCAGATCTAGAAAGAAAAAAATATCTGAGAAGGAAAACAAAATGTAAGCAAACATCAACAGAAAGCGTGAAAATGTTATGTTGTGGACCACATTCAGATCCCTCTCTCTGGGTGTATATGGTTTTCTTCATCACTGAACAATAAGAACTGGTTTGAATCATCTCATTGTTAAAGAGAGCCATGTCCATCAGAATTGATTATCATTTAATCTTGTTGTTGCTGTGTATAATGTTGTCCTGGTTCTGATGATTTCACTCAGTATCAGTTCATGCAAGTCTCTCCAGGTCTCTCTGAAATCATCCTGCTGGTCGTTTCTCACAGAACAATAATATTCCATAACATTCATGTACCATAATTTATTCAGCCATTCTCCAACTGATGGGCATCCTTTCAGTTTCCAGTTTCTAGCCACTACAAAAAGGGCTGCCACAAACATTCTTGCACATGTGGGGCCCTTTCCTTCCTTTAAGATCTCTTTGGGATATAAGCCCAATAAAAACACTGTTGGATCAAAGAGTATGCATGTTTGATCACTTTTTGAGCACAGTTCGAAATTGCTCTCCAGAATGGTTGGATCCATTCACAGTTCCACCAACAATGTATCAGTGTCCCAGTTTTCCCACATGCCCTCCAACATTTGTCATTATTTTTTCCTGTCATCTTAGCCAATCTGACAGGTATGTAGTGGTATCTCAGAATTGTCTTTATTTGCATTTCTCTGATTAATAGTGATTCGGAGCACCTTTTCATATGACTAGAAATAGTTTCAGTTTCTTCATCTGAAAATTGTTCATATCCTTTGACCATTTATCAATTGGAGAGTGGCTTGGATTCTTATAAATTTGAGTCAATTCTCTATATATTTTAGAAACCTTTATCAGAACCCTTAAATGTAAAAATGATTTCCCAATTTATTGCTTCCCTCCTAATCTTGTCTGCATTAGTTTTGTTTGTACAAAAACTTTTTAACTTAATATAATCAAAATTATCTATTTGGTGTTCAATTAAGAGTTCCAGTTCTTCTTTGGACACAAATTCCTTCCTCATCCACAGATCTGCATCTCACAATTTTTTAACAAAGTTTATTTAATGTAAAGCAATTACTACAAAGAGAAGACTAAAAGAGCCTAAAAACTATCTCAGTCAACAAACATTTTATCTCCTTAATATAATATTTATGATAGTCAAGGACGATACTGATTTAGAATATAAAATCATCTGTAAATATTATCTTAAAAAATAACAAGAAACAACAGGAAGGAACTGTTTAGAGAAAGTTTGGCACAAAGACAACAACAAAAAAATAAAAGATATAACCTAATTTTTTTTCTTTCCTTTAGGAAGAAAAATCATTATTCTTACATTTAAATAGACAATTTATCCACCATTGCTTACCTAGCAATTAGAACACCTGAAGAGAAAAGCATGAACACAGAATAATCACTGATCAAATTCAATAGTGTCCAAAGGGACTAAATGTGTGTTTCAAAATCAGTTTGGAAGAAATTCCTTGGATTCAAGCTCCATACTTCACATATCCCAGCGTTGGAGAAGGAGAAAACCCTTTTTATAGCCTGATGCTCACCTTGATAACACACTAAAATTGTCCAAAAGTGGTTGTTCTAACCACTTTACAGAAGGGTTTCTCAAAACTCACTTGCATCAGAAGAGTCCCTGTCCTTGTGGCCCAATGTTCAATAGGGCATCACTCAGAATTGCAGTTGACATAAAGAAAGCTCCCTTGGTCACTCTCTATGACTAGGAATTTCTATTTACTATACAATCTGAGGTTTAGGCACAATGAAAGCAGGTTTTGACAAGGCAAAATTATTCCAATTAGATAAACACGGGTATGGATACACAGCAATCTTTTGTTTCTTACTCTTTTGCAAATAAAATCCTTTATAACAAAATGTAGTCATGGTTTATCTCAAAGGGAGAAATAAAGTTAGAATACATACTACTTAAAAGATAACCCACACCATTTCCCAAAATCAACTTACTTGAGGTCACAAATAACTGCATATACTCTTCCCAATTTGTCCTGGCTGTAACCCTGGAAGTTGAATTTGTTGTTCTTGTCCAAGTACTCTGGTAAAACTTCTAGCAGTGTTTCAGTAATGACAGAGATAACATTCTGCTCTTCAATGAGATGACGAGCCTATACAATATTTCCATAATAATGACTTTAATATCAAGGTTTCATATGTACATCAATTATTTATTCAGCAAATTTTAGAAAAAAAAGTCAGCACTCAATCTAAAAATCCTCAACCTTACCAAGTATAAGATTCTCTACCATAAAACCAATTATAGGAGGAACAAAAAGAGAACCAGGATATATACTCATTATCATTGTTAATGTAAGAAACTGTATAGATAGCACATACCTTTCAAAATTGACTACATTAGCATCTGCTTAAAAACTACCACTCTTGCTTATAATCATAAATTTAAAATTTAGAAGCAGGAGGAAGTGGAAATCATCTGGTGCAACCCCTCTAAAACCCAAAAGTTAAGTGACTTTCTCAAGTAAAAAAAAAAAAAAAAAACTGGCTTTTGAATTCAGGTCCACTAACTTTAGATCCAACATTCTTTCCACTATAACATATTTCCTGCCCTACTCCCTCAAACTATTATCCAATGTGTTGAAAATACAAAGAAAGAACAGAGCTAATCCCTCAAAAGATAGCAAGGAAAGTGGAGCTCTCTTCTCAGAGGCTAAATACTATAATCTTAAACAAATGGAAATCTTCAGCAAGTCTCCCTCTTATCTTGACTTCTTATTCCAAAACAAAACAAAAAAAATGTTCAAGGAAGAATATTTAACAGAAATAAATTTCTCACACACACACACACACACACACACACACACACACACACACATATGCATGCACACTCCCTCACAAAGAAAGCAGATCTTATTTAACTATATGGGCCCAGAATGGCTATGTGGATCCTGACAGACTCCTCACATCTATTCTCAGGAAACTTTGTATTGAGTTCTTTATGTAGTTTTGGAGGCAAGTATTGAGTGGCAATTTTATTGATAATTTTAACTTTCTTAATAATTAATTATTTATTAAGAAAACATAAAAGTAATCTGAATAACAAAGAGTAGGAACAAAACAGTAACCTGTACATACCAGAGTTGGGACAGTAAACATCTGAACTGATAATGCAGTCACAGAGAGACTTCTATCATGATCATCACTGATGTAGTCTTTCTGCAGTGGTTTATAAAACTGAAACATTTTTAGAGAATCTTGATTACAAATTACTATTAGAAACTTTTCAAATCAATGGACTTAACTAATATACAGAGCAATAATATTAGAAACATCAAGAAACTTGAATTCTATCCCCTTTATGTGCCCTAAAGTTCTCCATCTGTAAGGCTAAACTAAACATAATCTCTATTTACTAAAGATATTATACTGATTAATAACATTTTACAAGGACCTTAAAAAAGATGTATAAATATTAGTTCAATGGCCCAAAGTAACAAATCTGAAAACTATGAAATAGGCCAGAGGCAGCTTCAAAGAGCTAAGATTGGGGGGAACCCTCCTTATCCCTCTAGGATTTGAGAAAGTACACAGCAGGAAACAAGAGATTTCCTCTTCGTGTTTGCTGATGGGGGTTAAGTTATTTTTTTTTAAAAAGGGTTTTTTTTACAGGAAATTTCCTAAAATGAAAACAGATGGTTCTAGAACTGAGGAGTGGAAGTAATACACCATGTAGACATTCAGAATGTGGCTAAATATTCATATTCAAATATTTAGAAATATTTGAAAGCAATAAGACACCAAGAGGAAATTGCAAGATAGAAAACATCCCTTTACACCTTACAAAGTAAATCTATTATTCTAGGGAAAGGCCCTTTTATTACCTAGCTTCTTAGGGACAAATCACTAAGTAGAGTCTTTACATAAACTGACTCAGAATTTGAGGACTATCATTTCTTAAATGCTCATTTATAAGATGTAACCATGGTGTAAGATCCGAACAAATATCACCTCTAGAGGAGACAAGTCTTCAATGAAAAATTACATTGGCCACACTTGTGTTCAATATTCTGCCTGATAATGGCAAAGAAAGATTGCTTTAGGAAAACATGATTGCCTTCCTTGCTATCAACTTCAAAATCCAAGGGTGTTTCCCAAAAGATCCTAGTTTGGGGCAGCTAGGTGGCACAGTGGATAGAGCACCAGCCCTGAAGTCAGGAGGACCTGAGTTCAAATCTGGTCTTAGACACTTAACACTTCCTGTGACCCTGGGCAAGTCACTTAACCCCAATTGCCTCAGGGAAAAAAACCAAACAAACAAAAAAACAACATCTTAGTTTATTTTCAATGAGAGATCATGTTATGGACTGGTTCATTATAAGTTCGTTCTTCTTGTAAGAATTTCAATTTGTAATTCTGGTTTACTTTATCATATTCTCTTATACTTGTCTATCACAATCTTCACTCTACCTTCATCTTCCAATCTCAGACTGACTTTTTTTTTTTTGAACCAATCTGAGGTCTCTCAGAACTGCTTAAATATCAAAATAGAACCAACTAATATTGAGCACCTACTATGTGTAAGGTACTAGAGAGGGTAAAAGGAATGTAAGATCCAGTCCCTGACCTTAAGGAGCTCAAAATCTAGTTGAGGAAACAAGCTATAAACATGTGAAAAAATAAGCAATAATACAAGAAATAAAGAGGATAAAAGAATGAGAATCCTTTATGAATGATTTAAGAATGGAAAGAGGAAACAAAAAACTATCAGTGGAAGACATAACCACATCAATAAAAACATATCTATCAGAGCATAATAGTGAAGATAAGTTAAAACTTCTCTTTTCATTTTAGCCTAGAAAATACAAGTATACACTTCTAATGTCTTATCTGATTGCTGTCTCTCAGCTATATAACTTTTTCTCCTCTTAAATTGAAACCATTCCTTTAACTCATTTTCTGCCTCAATATATTAATGAATAAAAGTGAAGAGATAAGCAGAATGAGTATTTATGCAAATGGGATAGTATGTCCTCCTTTTGCATGGTTTGTGTTCTCTACAGGAAACTATGAAACTATCAGGTGTTGAAAGAAAACATAACAAATAAATTATAAAAATCAAACTTTTCAGAAGCATCAAATTTCTATTTCTATTGTTTTGCTACACCATATTCACCATATTCATAGTCATAGACTATTATTTTCACACAAACATAAATAGTAGACAATTACCTTCACAAATTCCATGGCAAATAGTTTTTTATATTCTATTTCCATGAAAAAACTGCTGAAGATCAATTCGTGAAGTATCTTACGTGCACCTGTGAAAAATAACACTTTATTAGGATAGAAGCAAGGAAAATTTTCTAGGATATTTTAAAAATAATAAACATGTTTATTAAGACCTCAAAATCCACCAAAATATTAATTCAGAATTGTCAATATAAAAAGCCCAAAATGCAGCTTTTGGTTTTTTGCTGAGGCAACTGGAGTGACTTGCTCAGGGTCACACAGCCAGGAAGTATTAAGTATCTGAGGTCACATTAGAATTCAGGTCCTCCTGACTTAAGAGCTGGTGCTCTATCCATTACATCAACTAGCTGCCCCTTAAATGCAGCTTTTCTTTTCTCCATATACCAGCATTTCTATAACTTCACTTGAATTTATATTAATGTCTTCACTTAGCCTTTCCTATTATTTCATAGTGATATAACAAATGTAGATATATTAAAAATATGGAAGGAATATGCTTACTTGAATAGACCCCTCTTTTTTCTAATTTTATTACCATCATTTTCCTTTCCTTCTGTCTTTTCTCTTATTTTTTTCTCCCTTGTTAAGATTTTTCAAGAGAAACTTGAATAATTATATCTAATGGTGGTACTACCATATGAATGCATATTATATGAGTAGCTAAAGAGAAATTGAGTTCAGAGAAATATAAGCTTGATAAACTGAGCTTGGTCCAAAGAATAACTCCTTCCACTAACAAATGACTAAATAATCTCTTTACCTTAAGGTATCTAGCTTTTAGGGTTATTGGAAAGAGTCATGTTCATGAGAATTGATTGTTGTATGACACTGAAGCTGTCATGTACAATGATCTCATAGTTCTGCTCATTTCACTTAGCATCGTTCATGTGAGAGAAATACTTGTTAAAATGAATTATGGCTCTTCTTCAAAGTCAAAAGATCTACCCACCTTTATAAAGCTTTGCATCCCAAAGCATTAGCCTGCTTATGTGGCAGGGATCATCAGGAACATCTTCTTGAAGGCAGGCCTGGCAGAAGATCTGTCGAAAATCACCTGGTAAAGAAAAGTCAATGCAAACATTTACACTTTTCTCAATCCTTTTTCAAAAACATAAAAGACCAGCTTGTCTCTGAATATTATATTAATTACTAGTATCAAACTAATAGTCAAACACTAGCTGGCTGTGTTATTTTAAGTGATTAAGAGCTGATTAAGAAAACAATTAAGAATCCATCAAAAATACAAGGGATGACCCTAAAAATATATCTTAAAGCTTAACAAAGCTTAACAAAGCTTAACAAAGAAGGAAATAGATCAATATGATCTCCTTAATGTCAAATACAGCCTATTCAATCAGATTTTAAAACCATGGGCAAGAAAAGAATGTTTATAAAAAATATGAAGGAATATATGCTTACTTGAATAACTCATAAGCTTGTTCAACCAAGTGCCAAGACGCAAAGCAAATTTCTGATGAGCCATAACATCAGCATGTAGAACCTCTACATGAAGTGGATGTTGAGAAACATTTTCTGAATGAAACTAGAGATACAGGAAATAATTAAAGAAAACAAAGAATAGATTGTTAGAAAAGTCTATAGCGTAACTCAAAACTGAGCTTAACTGCCTTCAGACTTTAAACAAAAGAATCTTCTAATTTGTAGGATTCATCTAAAATTTATCTCAAGTGCTTTTCATCTTTATTGAGCTCCTTCCTTTTAATGTCAATTTTCTGTTCATGAAGACTATGGAATGTAGGGAAAGAAGAACAGAATGTGTTAACAGTGAGCCATCAAGCTCCAGGAAGGCAGTGATCACATCAGCTTGACTTAGCTTGTGTGGCCAACTTTATTCAGTGGCATGTCTTGTTCCCCCTCCTATAACTACCCCTTCTTTATCACAACTCTCAATTTCCCTTCCACCAATACAACTCTCTCATTTTTCTTTCTTTCTTTCTTTTTTTCTTTCTTTCTTTCTTTCTTCCTTTCTTTGCAG
Organism: Myrmecobius fasciatus; assembly: GCA_023553655.1. Lineage (NCBI taxonomy): Eukaryota > Metazoa > Chordata > Mammalia > Dasyuromorphia > Myrmecobiidae > Myrmecobius > Myrmecobius fasciatus. Next base: position 199,876 of record JAJPUD010001402.1, on the reverse strand, counting down.
CAATTGGGGTTAAGTGACTTGCCCAAGGTCACACAGCTAGGACGTATTAAGTGTCTGAGACCACATTTGAACTCAGGTCCTCTTGACTTCAGAGCTGGTGCTCTATCCACTGCGCCACCTAGCTGCCCCTTCATTTTCTTTGCATGTTCAAATCTTTCTAAAAGCAGTTACCTTGATATTTTCCTTTGCTTCTCGACAATGAACACTAGGTCCTAGTTTAACAGCCCGACGACCCTAATTATAAACAAAATTTGGAGGGTTATTAAGTAACAGAGTGACATCAACACTAAGGTACACTGGTACTAAAGATCTTACAAACTATGAATTATTACAACTTGCTTACTGAAGCCTAAACCAAAGATGAATCTGTGTCTACCATGTTAATAACTGAGAAAAGGAAAACTGAAGGCTGGTGGCTATATAACCCAAGGCTCTCTAACCCTATAGCTTCAGGATGTTAATAAGTTCCCAACCACACCTTTGTCTAAGTTTGTGGTGTCTTTTAAGAAAATAAGACTCTGTGCTACGCCTGTCTAAGAAATTAAGTATTGAGCCCAAAGTTCCTTGAACTTCACAGACTTGGGGCCATGAAAAGTCACTGAAGTGTGATCCTCACTCCATCTAGAACTCACACAATCACAAAGTTGATAAATACCTCAAAAGTCACCCACAGTTCATCCCCATCCCATCTTCAGCAACCCAGGGAAGTGGTCAGTCTCTACTTGGATGATCTCAAGTGACTGAAAATTTACTTCCCTGTCAGACTAGTACTATTTCTTTATGAAAAGATTTGGAGATCATAACAGACATAACTGTCTTCAAATATATAAAAGGCTAAAAACTGAAAGAGGAATCAATCAGATAGCCCCAGTTCCTGAAACTGATCCTTATGTCATAATTTCCAGGCCTTTTACCATTCTATTCACCTCTGGAATGGCACAAGAGAAGATGCACTTTTATATCCTGGAAAATATATTTTAGATTATTTCTCTCAAAGTCTTATTAAGGCTGGCATCTGTGATTTGTAAATGTCAGTAACTATTGCTAACTAAATTAGTTACCATGTTCTACTGTGTAGGCCAGAGGTTAATATAAAGCAACCACCTGCCTATATAAGATAGAGACAGTCATTAAAAAGAGTTTAAATGCTTTTAAACAATTAGATATAGCGTTCAGATCCATCTGGGAGATAAAATCATGAAAACTGAGAATAATAACTTACATTCACATAATATTTGAAGGTTCAGAAAGAACATACATAATTTTTATAATAAACATTCAAAGAAGACAATGCTATCCCTTAATATTTACATTCTTTTTAAAAGTAATTCGATAGCATACCTATGGGAAAAGTTGATTGTATTTCAGCATAAATAAGTATAACATAAAAAGAAATAATTTATATCACCTATATTATCCATATCTACAAGACTTTAAAACATACATTTAAAAGTTAGTAAGAAATTTGATTGCTGTCAACTATGTAAAATATAATATGTTTAACTCTTGATTATTCAAGAGCTGATTATTTAACACATCTGCTTTAATACTCCTTGCTGCTTCTCTTCCCTTCTATGAATTGCCTTTTGATTCTTTTATGGTTACTACCTCCATAAGCAGGACAGAAATACAAGAGGAAAATATTAAGTATTCTAGTTTAAAGTGCCTTTGATGGAGAATAACATGAGGAACACTGAAATCTTCCATGTGTAAATATGGTTTCCCCAATTAGATTAGAAATAGCTCAAAAGCAGGACTATGTCTTCTACTATTTCTTTAACGCCCCTAGAATTTAGTGAATAGAATATTCATTAAACAATGAATGGTTAATATTGAATAGAATTACTATGCTAATTTATTAAAACTAATCAAAATTAGTACTAGGTAACATAAAAATTAAATAAGTTCATAGACTAAAGAAAATAAACTAAAGCAAAACAACAATAGCAAGTTTACTTTATCTGCTTTTCCATTATATTAAAATCTGCTACAGATATAATCTTACGTTCATTTTATCAAAATAACATTTAAAAAGATTGGGAGTGAAAATATTAAAAAACTCAGACAAATTAAAAGAACTCACCAATATTTGGTGGAGCTTTTCTTATATTTCTTTTTTCTAAGAGAGTTAATATTATAGGAAGATTAAATTGAAATGATGCTAGTGCCTGATAAATCTAGTAAATACTAAACAACTATCTATTGGATTGACTGCAGACTAACACATAGGGCGATTTAATTGCAACAGACTAACATTTCACTAACCTCTTTGTCTATGGCAGTGGTATGCAACTGAGCTTCTGTAAGTTCACATTTAAGGGCTTTCTGTAGACTATATATAACATGGTCATAAGAATGGTGTTCATCATTGAAAAGGACACAATAATATCTCTCAGTTTTCTCCCTAATAAAGAAAAATTAAGACAATCAGATAATCAAAGGAAAACATGAAAAATACTCTAGGCATACATATATAAAAATAAAACATAAGAAAATTTCATTATTTACAGATAGATTACTAGTATTAGACTTACCCTCATAAGTCTTTTTATTTAAGTCAACCAATCAACTATCATTTATCAAATGTCAACTATGGGATGGCAATGTGAGATAACAGAAAGAACACTGTATCTGAAGTCAGAGAATCTAGGTTCAAACCCCACCTCTGTTGTCTATTATCTGTGAAATATTAAGAAAGTCAATTATTTTCAATGGACCTTCAGGTTCTTCATCTGTAAATGAGAGGTTTGGAATTGTCACTGAGGTCCCTTCCAGTTCTAGATCTGGATCCTAAAAATATTATGTCAGCCATTATGCTGGGTGCTAAAGATATAAAAACAAAAATGAAATAGCTCCTGTCCTTGAGAAGTTCACCTTCTACTGTAAAAAAACAAAATACATGTAGAAATGCATAAAGGATGTATACAAAATAAAGATAAGATAGTTTGAGGATAGAGGACACCAGCAGCTGAGGGATATAAAGAAAGGCTTCATTAGAAAGTAATACTTGAATGGAAGCTTGGAACAGGGATTTCTAAGAAAGGAAAGTGAGAAGTCATTCAAGGCCTGAGGAATAGTAAGAACAAAGGAAAAGACACAGGACCTGAAAAGTTATATGTGAGGAAGAATAAGGCCAGTTTGGTTGGATCTACAAACCATAGGAAGAAGAATATATAGGAATATATGACAATGCTGGAAAGGTGGGTTGAGGGCCAGGTTATAAATGCTAAGTAAATGACATTATCCCAGGTACTTGTACAGTATCCTTTACTCTTTTTGCTTTTATTCTCCTCTTTAAATTGTCTAACAAGTAGTTTCTACTAGTTTATAAATAGTTAATGTTCTTTTAAATTAAAATATCTCATTATCTCTGTGGTTTTACCAATATTACTGCCTTCCCAGCTTCCTCTCCATTCTCATTCCACTGCAGCTTGAAAATTTATAAACCAAGAATAGAAGGCAGCTATACTAAGATTTGAGGCCTTCACTTCTTTGATGAAATCTTTAAAATCCTTGCATTACTTTTAAACCTCTCCTGTTTGTGTTTCTGCACATTTCAAAAGTGTTTCAATGATCCTTTTTTCTAGTATCAGCATTACTTCCTCCCCACCAATCAAAAAAAAGCCAAAGGGAATAAAAATCCAAAACCTTATAAAAAGTAAGCATCAACAAGAAAAAAAAGACAAGTGGCCGTGTCCCCAAATGCATGTTTCTTTTTACATCATGAGTACATCATCTCTCTATCAGGAGGATAACATGCTTCCTCACAAATGCTCTAGACACACAGCTGATCATTATGCAGATCAGAGAGTTGTTTTTCTTTACAATACTGCTGTCCTTGTAAAATTGTTCTTAGTTCTGCTGTTTCACTCTGCTGCAGCAATACTGCCCCAAATTCTCTTTATTCATATTTTACGTTTATAGCTATTTCTTCTAGGTATTATTCTCTCTCTTAAGCATCCCCTTCAAATCCATTTTCACTTGTTTGTCCATAGTTTGCTGCATTTATACACTGTTTATTAGGCAAATAGGTTCAACCCTCCTTTGCCTCTTTCATATGACTGAAGTTAACCTGATACATCTGTATACTTTTCTTACCCCAATTATCAGCATCAGCAAGCTCTTCTTCCTCCATTCTGCACTAACTAGTAAATTTCTTTTATCCTCCCTTGTTTTTCTCCTCTTAAAATAAACAAACAAAAAAGCCACTTATTTCTTCTCCCTCACGGGAATGTTAGCTCTATATCATAGGCACCTAGCTGGTGTAGGGCAGAGATGTCAAACTTGTGGCTAACAAAACTCCCAGCATAGTTCAACCAGATTAAATAAAACTGGGAAATGTTTGACAAAATAAATAAAAATACAATACAACACAGATAATACTAAATTATGGTTTTTTAAGTCAATATGTAGCCCTCAAAGACATTTCTATTTGAGCTTGACACAGCTGGTATAGTATAAGGAGTGCTTACTCCATTTGGAAACAGGAAACCTGGGCTCCAATCTTGTCTCCAACAGATAATAGCTGCATAATCATGAGTAAGTCACTTAACTTTTCTCAGCCTTAGTTTCTTCATCTGTAAAATGGGCATAATAAATAGCACCTAGCTCATAAAGCCTTAAAGAACAATCTAAATGTTAATTATTATTATGGCTATTATTATCATAAAATTCTTTCCAATTACTCAAATAAATAATCTTTGTTAAGTTTTTCTGACCTCGAATAAATTATGGCATATGAATGTTATGGAATATTATTGTTCTGTAAGAAACAACCAGCAGGATGATTTTAGAGAGGCCTGGAGAGACTTGCATGAACTGATGCTGAGTGAAATCAGCAGAACCAGGACAACATTATACACAGCAACAAGACTATACGATGATCAATTCTGATGGACATGGTTCTCTTCAACAATGATGTGATTCAAACCAGTTCCTGTTATTCAGCGACGAAGATAGTCATATACATCCAGAGAGAGGCCTGAGGGAACTGAGTGTGAACCACAACACAGCATTTTAACGCTTTCTGTGAATATTTCCATGCATTTTGTTTTCCTTCTTAGTTTGTTTTTTTTCTTCTCTTTCTAGATCTGATGTTTCTTGTGCAGTAAGATAACTGTATAGATATGTATACATATATTAGATTTGTCATATAATTTATCATATTTAGCATGTATTAGATTACCTGTCATCTAGGGATGGAGGGTGGGGGGAAGGAGGGGAAAAGCTTGGGAAAAAAAGTTTTTTGCAAAGGTCAATGTAGAAAAATCACTCATAGGTTTTGTAAATAAAAAGCTTTTAATAAAAAAAAAAAACAGTTTTTCTGGCCTCTTGGTTTTGTATTTTAAAATTTCTATTCAGCTCTGATCTCTCAATCAGGGATGTCTGAAAGTTTTCTAATAAAGGTCCTTTTCTTTTCCCTGTATGATTTTGCTTCAGATTTTCAGAGAAAGTTGTTCTTGATTGTAAACCTATCTTTTCCCCCTTTTGGAATGCTGTAGCCCAAGATCTCCTCTTGTTTGTAGTAGCTGACACATTTTAGGTAATTATGGTTCTTTGATATTTGAACTGCTTCTTTTTAGAAGCTTCTATTTTCCTTTGATACAGTAGCGCTGAATTTTGACTCTGACATTCATGAGACTTTTCCTTTGAGGGTTTCTTTCAGTGAACAATGAATTCTTTCTATCTTCACTCTGCCTTCTGGTTCTAACCAGAAATTGTTATTGGATAATGTTGAAATATGTTTTTCTTGAAATATAGTGTCTAGCCTTTTATTCATGATGTCAAGAAGTCCAGTAATTCTTAAAATATTCCTAATTGACTTACTTTACAAGCCAGTTGTTTTTGATAGTAGATAGATTACATTTTCTTCTATTTTTTCAATTTTTAGTATTTCATGATGTCTTATGAAGGCAGTGATTTCTTTTTCTAATTTTCAACAAATCCATTTACCACTCACCACTTTCTCTTCAAAACTATTTTTTCTCCAATTGTTTCCTTTCAAGCTTGTATTTTCCATTACTTCATTTTTTTGAAGCACTTCTATAATCCTTTTAGAAAATCTAATTTTTCTTTTTAGTCTGCATGAAATTGCTATAGAGTTGTCTTCCTGAGGATCTCTAGATTTGCAAAAATTTTGATACTGATATGTATCTTTTTTTGGTTTACTCCAATTCCTGATGTGCTTTTGGGTAAAGCAGTCTGTCATATTTGATTTTACCATAGCTAACTAGGGTTCTTGTATTGATGTCCTCCAGATGGTATTGGGTCCCCATCTTTAAGGCTGAGAGCACAGGATTTTTAGGGTTCTCTTTGGTATCTCAAGACAGGGTGCTAGGGACCTGGTAGCACTGGAATGCCCTGGTTTAAGCAACCTTCATATAGTACTCACATACCCAGTCTTGTCACTGTTTCTGGTATTGCCAAGGGCCTCATTATTTTATAATCATCCTGGGGCTTTCTTGTGGGAGCACTGCATTTTTGTGGTCTCCTTTCAGGCTCTCAAATGTCTCCGGTCCTTTTCTGCTTCCACTGGGAAGTTATCTTGTTTATCTTTGCTGTTAACCTTTTCCTTGTCCCAATCAATAGGCGATTAGCTGAGTTTTGTGTAGTTCTGGGATGGAAGACATCAATTATGAAACTCACTGGATTCCCTGAACACTATTTGGTCTGGTGTGAATTTCAGATTTTTGCTATAACAGGTAAGGGGAAGCTGAACACCTTGCCTCTACTCAGGTAGATATCTCAGCAGGAGAAATGAAAACCTTATCCCTCAAAAGTGAAAGTAATCACTTCTTTCTCTAACTAGAATATTTTGTTTCTCTTACTGCACTTTTTATTTCTTACCTTGCATTAGATATTGATATGTATGTTCCCTTAATAGTCTCGGTAAGCTGTATAAGGGCAGGAAATATATCTAAGGCCTGGTTCTCCCAATTGGTGACCGCTCAATTTACTATTTCAGGAGAAAAGCCAGAAATGCTGTAACCCATTCTTGATTCCAATCTCTATGCTTTTTTTATCCTCTTCCCTAGGTACCTTGCCCTTCCTTCTCCTTTCTCCCGATCTTTTTTTTATGGTTTATCTACTGTATTCCTAGTACTCTTTGATGACAAAGTCTGTTTTTGCCTTTCTTTTTATCTGTAGTACTTATCACATTGCCTGGCACATAGTTAGTATTTAATAAACATTCTTTGGGTACTGGACTAAAGATGGAGAATCTCCTTGGCTAGGAGGCTTGCTAATCTAATCAAATATGGTTTTAAATTAAGAAAAAGGCAGAAGGAGAAAGTTATCTAGAAATAACTGCTAGGTCAAAAGCCAAAGAATAAGTAACTAGGAAGAAAAGCACAAGAGGTCCCCATTAGTTCATAGAAGATAATGATAACATTCTATACCTAATCTGGAGTTGAGTAGGCAGGTCTTTTTCCTCTTCCCAAACAGTCATGTCTACCATGTATTTTATCACTGTAGGGAATATCTTCTTAGCTTGGCCAATTACCTCTTCACTCAAAGGACAACCTGAACTCTGCAAAAAGGCATATAAGAAATATTATTACTAATTTATGGAAACAATGGAGGAGAAAAAAGATTACTCATTTTAAACATTTTTAAATGATGGAATTATATCATTTTCTAGGAATTAATTCTTCAAACTGGGTCCACTAGATTGTAATTAGGGCTGTTTTGTTTAAAACACTTTTGGTTGAGAGTGAAAATAATGAAGGATAGAAAACAAAGAAGAGTTCCCATAGAGTCGGCATTTTCTGCCACTTTCTCTTCTGAATATATACAACTTCCATAAATGAAGCTGATTCCCCCCAAAACACAGTATGTGCTTAAATGGATGTGTTTTAAAATCCACCATGCTTACCTGTCACTAAGTGCTGAATTTTAATCTAATTACATGTGGCACTAATTAATTTTATTTGGCCTAGTCACCATACTTACTACTCACCTACCTATTTACTTTCTAGGTCAACTATTCTACCTCACCAAATTCTCTGTGATATTTTAATTTCTATTCTTTCCTCAGCATTTAAAGACAATTGCCCTTTCCTGAAGAGGCAATCAATCAATCAACAAGCATTTACGAAGTGCCTATCATATGTAAGGCATTAAGAATATAAAGACAAAAAATGAAATGTTTTTTGTACACAAAGATCTTACATTCTACTGGTGTTAGGGAAAGACACAAGATTGTACATAAGTATAAACAAAATATTTAAAAAATGAAATGCAAGGTAATTTGTTTGGAGGAGGCCATAAATAACTTAAAGAGAGAGAGAGAGAGAGAGAGAGAAAGAGAGAGAGAGAGAGAGAGAGAGAGAGAGAGAGAGAGAGAGAGAGACATGGGAGGCAACCTGTGAAAGAGAAAGAAGATGGGTTGCCACATGTGAATCAATTAGGTTGAATTTCAGAGTATGAGAATGGGGTAATGTACTACATGGTTGGAGTCAGACTGTGAAGAGCCTTGAAAATAGAGAAATATCAGGGCAGCTAGGTGGCACAGTGGATAGAGCACCAGCCCTGAAGTCAGGAGGACCTGAGTTCAAATCTGGTCTCAGACAATTCCTAGCTGTGTGACGCTGGGCAACTCACTTAACCCCAATTGCCTCAGCAAAAAATAAATAAAATAAAAAAATAGAAAATGGAGAAATATCATATTTGATACTAAAAGCAACTGGGACCCAAGGGACAGGTAAATTTAGCCAGATCTGCACTTTGGGAAATCATTTCAATAGTTGTGTGGAAGATGGACTGGAGTAGGTGGATTATTGAGGCCGAAATACTAATCAAGACATTTTGTCAAAGTCCAGGAAAAAAACATGATGATAGCCTATAATGAATTGTAGCCCTGAGAGTAGAGAGAAAAGAACAGATTTGAGGGATATGTTTTTAAAGGGTTGTTGGATTATCTCAGGAGACTAGAGCTAGATATATAAATTTGGGAAACATCTGCACAGAGATGACAATTACAATTATGGGAACTGATGAAGGTACAAAAAGTGTAAAGCTAGCGTTCTTAATTTGTTTTGTATCATGGGCCCTTTTGACTATCTAATAAAACTTGTAGATACCTTCTCAGAATAATGTTTTTACAGGTATAAAATAAAAATGCATAAAATGCCAAAGGAAATCAATTATACTGAAATAGTTAACAAAACATTGAAAAAAAATTAAGTGGCTCCTATATAAAGAACCCTAGGTGGAGAGAGAGAAAAGGGCTGAGGAGAGAGTCTTGGGACACACCTACATAGGATATAATAGGAATAATGGAACAACAAAGATTGACAAGAATGATAAGATAGGTAAAAATGACCCTGGAGAGAAGAATGTCACACAAACCCAAAATGAAAAGAGTAACCAGAAGGAAAGGGCACTGCCAACTGCTTCAGAGAAGTTGAGAAGAATGTAGATTGAGAAAGAACTACTAAATTTAGCAATTAAGAAATCAGTGGTAACTTTGGCAGTTAATAAAATGTCTATACCTATTAACTCAGAGAATCTACCACCTGGGCATATATCCTAAGGTGATTACTGATAAAAAAGAAAGAGGTGGGAAAGAATTGGAAACAAAGTATACCTATCAATGCAGAATGGCAAAAAAAAATTATAATATATGAATATAAAGGAATATTACTGTACTGTAAGAAATCACAAATATGAGAAAGACAGAAGGACATGGGAAGACTTATATGAACTGATATAGAAACAAAGTAAAGAAAACAATATATACAATGACTGTTGTTGTTTCTCAGTTGTTTCAGTCATGTCTTACTCTTTGTGACCCTATTTGGGGTTTCCTTAGCAAAGTACATTTTTTAAAAATATTTATTTATTTATTTGTTTGTTTGTTTGTTTATTGCTTTTTGCTGAGGCAATTGAGGTTAAGGGACTTGCCCAGGGTCACACAGCTAGGGAATCTTAAGTGTCTGAGACCAGATTTGAACTCAGGTCCTCCTGACTTCAGGGCTGGTGCTCTATCCACTGCACCACCTAGCTGCCCCTACATTTTTTTTTTTAAGAGAGATTTCCAGTAATTTTTCAGGAAGAAATTTCAATTAACGATGAGGATGGAAGTCAAACTATAGAGAGCTGAGAAATGAAAGGTGAGCAAGTAGAGACAATGAGTATAGAGAACTTTTTTCTAGAGATCTGGCCAGAAAAGAGGGGAAAGAAGGATCTCCTTGGGGAGATGGTAGGGTCCAGTGCATTTTTTTTTAAGATAGGGGAAACTTTGATCAGTAATTTTAAGAGTTCCTGATCAAAGAAGTAGAACACTTAGAGATGACCTAAGGTCATGGGTATGACAATCTCTGTGTATGACTAAAGTGGAATGAAAGTATAGCTAGTAGAAGTTAGGGGATTGATAAATTAGGAGATTCAAATATTTGAGTGGATATTAACATTAACACATTAACATATTAATATTACCCATTTCTAGGTAGAAAAAAAGAGTCTGAAGTTTAAAAGAGATATTAAGACTGGAGAGAAATTTGGAAATCATTAACAAAGAAGTAGTAGTTATAATTGTGGAAGTGAATGACATTGCCCAAAAGAGAATAAAGAGAAAAAAAAGGGCCAGTGACACACCTTTGAGCTATTGATCCAAACCTTTCCTACTCTGAAGTTTCTTACATCATTTGCTGCTTCTTCCCTCTCAGTAGAGGTCTGCCCAGCTCCAAATAAAGTAGTCTATCAACTACACCACACAGATTCATTATTTCTATTTCATTTCTAATAATTCTTTATATTTAAAATATTAACTCCTAGAAATGGCATTTTAATTTAAATCAATTGGAAGCAAAAGTCTGTGTGCCTCACGAAAGTCAATGACATCTGAATTGAAAGATAAAGTGCTGGATTTGGAGTCAGGAAGAGTTAAGCTCAGTCCCACCTGAGTCACTGAGTATATACTGTCATTTAACCACTCTGGGCCCAGTTTATTCACTTAAAAAGGGGGAATTAAATAATGGATCCTTTTTAACTATAAATATATGACTGAATATAAATTTTTTAGCCAAATCTTCACCCAACTTGAAGACTTGGACGTGATTCTATTTTATTTTTTTTTAATTGAAGTTTTTATTTTCAAAACATATGCAAGTTTTATTTTTCAACACTGACCCTTGAAATACCTTCCAATTTCCCCTCCCCCTTTTCCCACTCCCTCCCCTAGATGGCAAGTAATCCAATATATGTTAAACATGGTAAAAATATATGTTAAATCCAAAATAGGCATACATATTTATAAAATTATCTTGCTGCACAGGAAAAATCAGATCAAAAAGGAAAAAAAAATGAGAAAGAAAATAAAATTCAAGCAAACCACAACAAAAAAGAGAGAAAACACTATGTTGTGATACACTCTCAGTTCCCACAGTCCTCTCTCTCTGGGGGGTAGATGGCTCTCATCATCACAAGATCATTAGAACTGGCCAGAATCATTTCACTGTTGAAAAAAGTCACGTCCACATGATTCTATTTTAAATAATAATCTTACCTCATTAGACCTCACTGTTCTAGGTTCATGGTTTGTACAAAATGGGCCAGTTTTCCATGCTTCTGTGTCTCCACAGTCACAAAACCCTCCTCCAGTAGAAGTATGCATCTAAGCAAAAAATAAGAATGTGGTTTTATTAAAACTAAGACATATTAAAAGACAAGGATAAACAAAATGATTCAACAAAAATATTTCAAATATAATGGTCTTTGTATGTATTTCTAAAAACTTAAAAAAAAATAATTCTGATTGCATAATGATCTAATAAAAACTAGCACTTCACAGAAAAACATGGGCCCTATAATTTTAGGTTTTAAAAGGGCAATTTTTAAAAAGTAGGGTTTTTTTGCTTTTACACTTTTTCTATTAATTAAAAAATGGAGAAAAGCAGAAATACAAATAGTACAAATTTAATTTATAGAACAAAAATTTCAAATAACAGGTATGCTTAAAGGATGGAATGTTCTAGTTAATACAACTAAACATTTAATTGATTTTTTTAAAAAGATTTAAAAATCTTTTAAAATGTACTTAGTCTGTTTTCCCACCCTTGTAAATATAACATACTAAAGATAACTGAATTTTTCTTTGACAATTATGCATCTTACTATATTTCATGATTATAAATATCAGCTTCCATTATCCAGATATTGCAATTAATTAATGCTTATTAAGTACACATATGCCAAGTGTTGCACTAAATACAAGGAACACAAAGACAAAAATGAAACAATTCTCACAAGGAATAAAAAATTCTATTGGGGAAACAGTGTGTGTGTGTGTGTGTGTGTGTGTGTGTAGATTTTTTTTTAAATACAGGGTAATTTTGGTAGACACTTTTAACATTGATGCAAAGATCAGAAAAGGATTCATTTATAAAGTGGTATTTGAGCTAACCTTTGAAGGAAACTAGTTCTAAGACGTAGTGGTAAAGAAGAAATACATTTCAGGAATGGATGCCAGTCTGTGCAAAGGCACAAAGATAAGTGACAGAATATCATATATGAGGCATGGGATGAAGTCTGAACAAGACTGATAATGAGGCCAGACCAGAGACGACATGTACATTGTAAGGATGGGAAAAAATGTTGTGAAAAGCATATATATTTTAAGATATAATATCCTGGTTACTGCATTTTTAAATAAGTCCCTTTCATCAAATTGTTTTTTTATAATGCCTAAAAGGAGAATATACAATATGGGAGGAGGGGGGAATCCTATTTATTGATTTCTGATTAACTAAAGCTCTAAAGTAAATGAACAAACAAAACAAGAAGAAATATAAGATGGTAGATTCAGAACTGGAAGGAACTTTAGGGGTTATCAGTCTAACCCCCTCATTTAACAGATGAAAAAACCTAAGGCATAGAGTGATGAAGTGCTCTGCCTAAGATCACCAAGTAGTAAAGGGCAGAGGAAAGAGAAGAAAAAACTAAAAAGCTATTCTAGGGATATTCATCATCACCTTCTTCATCAATGATTTAGAATTAAAAGGTATCTTAGAAGTAATCTACTTCTTATTTTACCAATAAAAAAATAAGTTCCAGGAGTTCAATGACTCGACCAAAGTCACCAAGACATTTCCAGCAGAGCCAAAAACTAGGTATTTGGACTCTTTAACTCCAACATTACTGTACTGTCTGTAGAAAAATATTATACATATAAATAGCTTTATATCCTATTTGTAATCTTTGTTGTTTAAAGAAAATTAGAAAGTTGTGTAAAATATGCTATCTAAAGGGGTGCTTTACTCAATAGCAATATGTTTTACCACCTACAGTTGATAACAGTCAAGTGGGGGGCCTAAAATGGCATGCCACTACTTTGTTGGTGTCAATCTAATTCCCTCATTCCTCTTTATGTCCGAGGTATTATTTATCTGAACTATAATATCTTTTTTTTTTTTTTGCTGAGGCACTTGGGGTTAAGTGACTTGCCCAGGGTCACACAGCTGTTACGTGTCTGAGACCAGATCCGAACTCAGGTCCTCCTGACTTCAGGGCTGGTGCTCTATCCACTGCGCCACCTAGGTGCCCTGAACTATAATATCTTAAGAGATGCAGGAAGATATAGGAAGTACATTTCTTAATCAGTTTGTTTAGAAATGAAAAACCCAAAAGAAAAATTTTACCTCCTCAAGATATCTAAGATCCCTTCCACCTCTAAAATTCTTCTAAGTCAATATATATAAACTTCCTAAATTACCTTAACACTTTTATTTAAAAAAACAAAAACAAAAACCATTAATCATCAAAAAAATTAATTAAACATATAAAACAAGGTCAAAATTTTACTCCAAATCTTTAGTCTATAAAAGTCAGAGAACCAAACAAATTTTAAAATTCCACCAAACCTTATAACGATGATTTTTGTGAACACTGTTCTGGAAACAGTTCATGCAGAGGACACATGTTGGATCAATTGCACAGTCCCTAAAGAAGAGATTTCAAGTTAGTTACTCTAAATTTCAGATCAATATCAATGCAAGTACAGATCTGCATAGACCATAAAATAACAGGCTAATTTTTAAAGAAATATACCATGCTTAAGTACAAAAATTAATGTCTTTACCTTCAATAAGAAGTAGTTTATATATATATATATATATATATATATATATATATATATATATGTATGTATTATATAGGGTACAGTTCCAATAAAATATATATATATATATATATATATATAAAATACTTTTTTTTTTATGGGAGCAGGGCAGAGAAGGTAAGAAGCAGAATATCCCCACTACTGGCAAATTTGTATGCTTTTAGGATAGATTTGATTTTTATAAACAGACAAAAAATTATTTAGTGGTAAGTCTGGTGAATATTAACAATGAGCAAACTGAATACTACTACTTGCATGAGGTAGGACAAGAATGATGGGATATGACTATAAAGTAATGAAACTTAGATTCTTTCTTATTTACTCACAAATTGGTCCCAAAGATGAGTGCAAAAAAATTCCAAAAATATTTTGAACAAGATACCTTGACTAGAAATGCATATAGAAATGAAAACCTCCCACTTGGATGTAGGTTTTTTTTTTTAAATGATTCTTTTGTTGAAGGAAGGAAGGAAGGAAGGAAGG
>JAJPUD010001402.1:168268-184877 GCA_023553655.1 Myrmecobius fasciatus | reverse complement strand
AGGAAGGGAAGGAAGGAAGGAAGGAAGGAAGGAAGGAAGGAAGGAAGGAAGGAAGGAAGGAAGGAAGGAAGGAAGGAAGGAAGGAAGGAAGGAAGGAAGGAAGGAAGGAAGGAAGGAAGGAAGGAAGAAAATCTGTAATTACTTAATAGTTTCACCTTATATTATGTGATTTGTGTGGCTAATTTCTGCCCTGATCTGATTTAAAATGTCAAAACATTCCTGTCCAACTAAGAAACTTACGTGCTATTCCAATATCCTATTAAAAAAATACTTCACTAATAAAGGAATTCCATAAAGCTAGCCTTATTTCCATACTTACTCAAAATAATAGCTTTAAAATAAATCATTTTAATATTTTTTAGGAAAAAACAAAAAACAAAAAAACAAAAACCCAACCCCACAGAATATTTTACTAATTAAAAAAAATTATTAACTAAATGCTTTTTCAAATTATTATTTGGGAGATGTGAACTTCCTAAAAAATTTAAAAGTAGATTTTAAAAACTAAATAAAAATTATTTGAGGGACAGCTAGGTAGTATAGTGGATAGAGCACCAGCCCTGAAGTCAGGAGGACCTGAGTTCAAATCTGGTCTCAGACACTTAACACTTCCTAGCTGTGTGACCCTGAGCAAGTCACTTAACCCCAATTGCCTCAGCAAAAAAATTTTATATATGTATATATATATATATATCGAGAGATAGAGAGAGATAGATAGAGAGAGAGAGAGAGAGAGAGAGAGAGAGAGAAATCTAGGAAAATTATTTTGAAATTGCTGTTATAGGGGGAAAAAAGAAAACACTAACTTGTGACCCCGGACATTTCACTTAACCTTTCTACACCTTTTTTTGCTATAAATCAGAGAAGATTGGACAAGATTTTTTTTTTAAGGCCTCTTCCAACTCTAAAGTGTATGATTCTATTACATGAAAAACTAAACATTCTAACAAATTCTTTTTTCTCAACTCACTGACTTTATTCTCTTAAATAGTATCAAAATAAATTAAATTAGCAGATTAACTCTTCAAAGAAATTATTATTTACCTTCAACTGATCCTCTCTATGGAAAATTGCTACATAATGCTCCAAAAGACAAGCACTGACATATCCTTAATTTTTCAAAGATAAAATACAAAATCACTAAACCCTTTTCCAAAAGAAGTCTTATTTAATCATTATAGTAAAGCAATAACATTTTGTGAAAACCTAGTAACTTTGACTCAATTTAACCTTTCTATGTTTCAGTTTTATCATCTATAAAATGAAGGAATTGGACTAAATTGTATCTCTAGAGAATTCTGTGATTTCTATTAAACTCCAAATACTCAAGAATCTGAATAAAGCTTACTATATACAACACAGTAATTTTGCCTAACTCCAAAAGCAAGCTGTTCTGATAGTTAAACTTTTTTCTTTTCTAAATATTTTTTTTGGCTAAGGCAATTGGGATTAAGTGACTCGCCCAGTGTCACACAGCTAGGAAGTGTTAAGTGTCTGAGGCCAGATTTGAACTCAGTCCTTCTGACTTCAGGGCTGGTGCTCTATCCACTGCACCACCTAGCTGCCCCTTTTTCTACATATTTTGTAAAAATCTTATGAACATATATTTTTTTCATGTTTCCTCTGAAGGCATTTCTACAATAAAACAGAAAATAAAACTAATCTTTCCTTAAGTAAATAAAATATTCAAAACCTCATGCTAGTTTTTAGACAAGAGAAAAGAAAAAAAAGCCAAAAGAGACTCAAGTTCCAAGTAGATAACTAAGAAAAACTCTCCACATCTGATGACTATAGGTAGACAGTTCTCAGAAAAAGCCCTGGTAGTAAAGTTGTTCCCGTTTCTTTCTCTCTACATATTTCTTCATTCCTCCCTCCCATAGTACTTAGCCCTCACTATATAACTGAAAACAAAGTTTCTCCCATTTTCCCAATCTCTTTTTGAAAAAGGCAAAAAACATGGCTTAGGTCTTGAAATAATAGAGAAAGAAAATATGATAATGGATTATTAATTGGGAATGAGAATCTAACAAATATTCTATAAAGGTTAGTCACAGACCATTAACAAGTGCTGAAAAGAACAAATACATTAAATAAAATGACAAGGTTTTATAGAGAGCCTTGAGTTGATGAACCTTAAAAAAAAAAAAGGTACACTACTAGATAACAGAAAAAACACAGATTACAAATATACTAATTCTATAAATTTCCAATTCTTACCTACAAGAATATGTCGTCTCCCCACTTTTGAAAACTTTCCCACAAAGCTGAAATGCTCCACTTTGTTTCAATTTCTCGAATGAAATAACTGGATCTTCTTTAAATAAGTACCATTCCAGTGGAGTTAATATCATCAACTGAGCAACTTCTTCTTGTTTTTCCAATTCTGGATCTATTTCATCAAAGTAAATGTCTGGTACAGTTTGTGCCAAATAGTATAAGAAGGCAGAATGAAAATCAACTTGCTGATGCCACCACTGCAAGAAAATAAGAGTAAAATAATTTATATCTTGAAACATGTTACTTAAGAATCCACAGACAAAAATGAATGAAGTATAATTCTATTTAATCAGAAAAAGTATTCTATAGGATAACCTATAATACTCAGCCTCCTCTAAAATCAAAGAAAAAATGTTTGATGAACATTCATTGGAAAGAATACTCCAAATCACTAAGGAGTTAAAATTAAAACAACTGTAAGGTTTAAGCTCATACTCAAACTGGCAACAATGACAATTCATCTGGCCTGTTAAATCCTATATTAAAATGACTGGAAGGTTGGGGAAAAAAAAAAAAAAAAAGATTTCAATAGGACCTGAACAGAAGTAAGGAAAAGAGCTCCCAGGCTTAGTCTACTCAGAAAAAAGTATTTGGAGTTTACTCAAATGCACTAACACGGTGAGCAGTTCCTAGATGTAATGTGAATACAACAATCATGAGTATGTATACATACAATGTAAAGTAGAATTCCTTTCGTGTATGAGGATGACTCATGGATGAGTACACATGTTCTGATCCATCTATCTTTTCTTTTCCTTTCCTCATCTCCCAGGGGAAATAGGACCATCCTTCCTGGACTGAAATACCAAATCCTCTCATTTTAAAAGTGAGGAAAATTGCTGAGGTCACACAGATAGTAAATAGTAAAGATGACTTTGAATTCAAATCCTCTGATTGTAAATCACTTCTCTTTTTCAGTATGCAATTCTACCTCTTTTTTCCTTCCATTCACTTCTACTTGGCATCTTCTTTTGGGAGAATTTTTTTTTCATTTCCCTTTAAAACAATTCATTTTTTAAAGGAAGATTTCTTCCCTTAATAATCTGGGGAACAGATTGCTATTTTTCTATCTATTCACTTTCTTCTCTAGTGGGAAGACAACTTACATTTTCTACCTACATAGATGTCAAGTGGGAATGACAAGAACACTAATATAATACATTCTCAGCAATTCATTTGAAGAGACACAAGAGGACCCTCCTAACCCACTCTTCATGGAGGTGGAAGATCCACAGAGGTTGCATATTGCACATGCTCTTAGACTTGTTCAATATATTAATGAGCTGTGCTGATTTTTTCTCCTTTCTTTTTCTTGTCTTTAAAAAAATATTTGTTTTATGAGATGGCTACAGGTGATTCTATAAAATTCTGTAAAAAACAAAACAAAACCAAAAGATTGCAAAAAAAAAACCTAAAAAAAAAAATTGCTCTCCATACTTCTTTCTTTTCTTTATTAAAGCAAACATATGCATGGATAATTCTTCAACATTAACTCTTGCAAAATCTGTGTTCCAATTCCCCCCTTCACCCCCTTCCCCAGATGTCAAGTAGTCCAATATATGTTAAACATGGTAGAAATATATGTTAAATCGAATATATGCATACATATTTATACAATTACTTTTGGCACAAGAAAAATCAAATCAAGTTAGAAAACAAAAATGAGTAAGAAAATAAAATGCAAGTGAACCACAACAAAAAGAGTGAGAATGTTATATATATTGTGATCCACATTCAGTTCCCACAGTCCTCTCTCTGGGTGTAGATGGCTCTTTTCATCCCAAGACTATTGAAACTGTCCACACCTCTCTCTTAAAACAAGATTGCTTGGGCTGATTTCAGAACTGATATTAAGTGAAGTGAGCAGAACCAAGAGAACATTGTACACAGCAACAAGGTTATGTGATGATCAACTGTGATAGATATGACTTTTTTCAACAATGAGATGATCTAAGTCAGTTCCAATAGATGTGTGATGGAGAGAGCCATCTGCATCCAGAAAGAGGACTGTTGGGGACTGAATGTGGATTACAACATAGTTTTTTCATCTTTTTTGTTGTTTGCTTGCTTTTTGTTTTTTGTTTTTCTTTTTTTCCCCTTTTCTGATTTTTCTTGTGCAGCACAATTATATATAAAAAAAATTGTTCATGTTTAACCTAAATTGAATTACTTGCTGTTTAGGGGAAGATGTGGGGGAAGAAGGGAAGAAGAAAAGTTTAAAACACATGGTTCTGCAAGGATGATTACTGAAAACTATCTTTGCATGTATTTTGAAAATAAAAAAACAATTATTTAAAAAAAAATTTAAAATTTTGAGTTCTAAATTCTCTCCTTCCCTTCTTGAGAAGGCAAACAATTTGATACAGATTATATATGTGCAGTAAGGCAAAACATATTTCTATACTAGCCATGCTACAAAAGAAAATAGAAACTAATTTTTCTTAAATTATGCTTCAATATGCATTTAAACTCAATTCTTTTGCTGGAGATGGACAGTATTTTTCTTTTTTAACCATAAATCCTTTGGAACTATCTTGGATCACTGTATTGTTCAGAATAGCTAAGTCATTCACTTAGTTATTCTAAGTGCTGATCCCTGTTATATTATTGTTGTTCTATACAATGATTTTGGTTCTGCTTACTTCACATTGCATCAGTTCATATAATTTCTCATTTTTTTGAAATCATCTTGCTTGTTATTTCTTATAGCCCAATAGTATTCCATCATATTCATATAACACAACCAGAATGGTTGCCCAACTTATGGCTATCCCCACGATTTCTAATTCTTTGCCACCACCAAAAGAACTTCTATGAATATTCCTAAAAAGATGTGCCCTTTTTCTTTTTATTAAAACTTTTTATTTGTAAAACATATGCATGGATAATTTTTCAAAACTGACCCTTGCAAAGCTTTCTGTTACAAATTTTTCCCTCCTTCTTTACACCCCTTCCCCTAGATAGCAAGAAGTCTAGTAGATGTTAATTATGTTAAAATGCTGTCCTTTTGCTTTTTAAAAAAATATCTTTGGAATACAAATCTAGTGGGGGTATTGCTGGGTCAAAAGGCATGCAATTTGATAGCCCTTTGATCATAGTTCCAAATTGTTCTCCGGAATGGTTAGATCAGTTCGCAACTCTACCAATAGTGCCTTAGTGTCCCAATTTTTCCACATGCTTTTGGAGGTTTTCTTTTTTTTTTTCTCTTTTTTTTTTCTTTTTTTTCTTTTTTTTTTTTTTTTTGGAGGTTTTCTTAAACACAAATTTCCCCTTTCCTTCAACAAACTGACAATGATCAATAAGAAATTTCTGTGACAGCCCTAAAGCAGTGGTGCTCAGTCACAGTAATTGTATGGGAACCTAAAGAGTATTATATACAAATGCTATTTCTTGTCATTTCTCTTTTTTCCCATTTTCTCTTGGACAATCAGATTTCAAATACTTGTTCTTGCTTTACTGCTTCCCCACATAAGGCCTATGGAACCTTAGGTTGTATTATGAGAAGTATAATATTTAGAATGAGGAAGTTGTTCATTTTAATAGATTTTGCTGTGGGTATCTGTATAATGCAGTTGGGACATCTATTTTAGGAAGAACATTGGCAAAATGGACAGTGAAGAGAATAGGAGGAAACTTTGATGTTAACTTTCATGTAAAATTTGGTAGAAGAAAATGAGGCATTAATTAATTAGTTAACTGGAGAAGAGCAGATTTAAGGAAGACAAGGTAACAGCCTGAACATATTTGAAAGGCTTTCATGTGGAGGGATTAGATTTGTTTTGCTTGTACCTGCAATCAGTACCCTAAAAATAAAGATCATTACAGAGAAACAGATTCAGCTTTCCACATATAAAGAAAATTTCCAAATAATTTGTACTCCAAAATGGAATAGGTTTCTTTAGAAAAATAGTAACATTTACTATTCCTATAGGTCTTTAAAAGAAAACTTGCTACTTTTGGGATAAGTATTCAGCATTCGACAAAAACTGCTGGGAAAATTGGAAACTAGTGTGGAAGAAATTAGGGCTTGACCCACAGCTAACACCATATACCAAAATAAGATCTAAATGGGTTCATGATTTGGATGTAAAGAGTGATATTATAAGCAAATTGGAGGAACATAGTATAGTTTACCTCTCAGACCTGTGGAAATGGAACAAATTTATGTCCAAAGAAGAACTGGAAGTCTTAATTGAACGCCAGATATATAATTTTGAATATATTAAGTTAAAAAGTTTTTGTACAAACAAAACTAATGCAAACAAGATAAGGAAGGAAGAAATAAATTTTTTTCCTGTCTTTTTTTTTTTTATTAAAGCTTTTTATTTGTATAACATATGTATGGGTAGTTCCCCAGCATTGATCTTTACAAAGCTCTCCATTACAATTTTTACCCCCAGTCCTCTCCCCTCCCCCTAGATGGCAGGAAGTCCACTACATGTTAATAATGTAATAATAGTTGACAAGTTGTGTAAGAAAAATCCTATCTACAAGAAAAAAAAGAAAACCAGAGAAAGGCAACACAATGCAAGCAAACATCAATAGCAATCATGAAAATGTTACGTTGTGGTCCATATTTCATATCCCTCTCTCTGGGTGTATATGGTTTTCTTCAGTGAACAATTGGAACTGGTTTGAGACAATTCTTTGTTGCAGAGAGCCACGGACCTCAGAATTGATCGTCATATAGTATTGTTGTTGCCTTGTATAATGATCTGGTTCTGCTCGTTTCACTCAGCATCAGTTCATGCAAGTCTCTCCAGGCCTCTCTGAAATCGTCCTGCTGGTCGTTTCTTACAGAGCAATAATATTCCATAACATTCATATACCATAATTTATTGAGCCACTCTCCAATTGATGGGCATCCATTCAGTTTCCAGTTTCTAGCCACTACAAAAAGGGCTGCCACAAACATTCTTGCACATGTGGGTCCCTTTCCCTCCTCTAAGATCTCTTTGGGATATAGACCCAATAGAAACACTGCTGGGTCAAAGGGTATGCACAGTTTGATAACTTTTTGAGCACAACTCCAAATTGCTCTCCAAAATGGTTGGATCCGTTCACAGTTCCACCAACAATGTATTAGTGTCCCAGTTTTCCCACATCTCCTCCAACATTCGTCGTTATCTTTTCCTGTCATTTTAGCCAATCTGACAGGTTTGTAGTGGTACCTCAGAGTTGTCCTAATTTACATTTCTCTGATCAATAGTGATTTGGAGCAACTTTTCATATGACTAGAGATGGTTTTAATTTCATCATCTGAAAATTGTCTGTTCATATCCCATGACCACTTATCTATTGAAGAGTGGCTTGAATTCTTATATATATGAGACAATTCTCTACATATTTTAGAAATGAGGCCTTTATCAGAGCCATTAAATGTAAAGATGATTTGCCAGTTTGATGCTTCCCTCCTAATCTTGTCTGTACTAGTTTTATTTGTACAGAAACTTTTCAACTTAATATAATCAAAATTATCCATCTGGTGTTCAATTAGGAGTTCCAGATCTTCTTTGGACATAAATTTATTCCATCTCCACAGGTCTGAGAGGTAAACTATATTATGTTCCTCTAACTTGCTTACAAAATCACTCTTTATATCTAGATCTTGAACCCATTTTGATCTTATCTTGGTATGTGGTGTTAGGTATGGGTCAAGCCCTAATTTCAGGAAGAAATAAATTGGGAAATCATCTTTACATTTAAGGGTTCTGATAAAGGCCTCAATTCTAAAATATATAGAGAACTGACTCATATTTATAAGAATTTAAGCCATTCTCCAGTTGACAAATGGTCAAAGGATATGAACAATTTTCAGATGATGAAATTAAAACCATTTCTAGTCATATGAAAAGGTGCTCCAAATCACTATTGATCAGAGAAATGTAAATTAAGACAACTCTAAGGTACCACTACACACCTGTCAGATTGGCTAAAATGACAGGAAAAGATAACGACAAATGTTGGAGGGGATGTGGGAAAACTGGGACACTGATACATTGTTGGTGGCACTGTGAACGGATCCAACCATTCTGGAGAGCAATTTGAAACTATGCTCAAAAAGTTATCAGGATGATTTCAGAGAGGCCTGGAGAGACTTGCATGAACTTATGCTAAGCGAAGTGAGCAGAACCAGGAGATCATCATCCATGGCAACTACAAGACTATATGATGATCAATTCTGATGGACGTGGCTCTTTTCAACAATGAAATGTTTCAAACCAGTTCCAATTGTTCAGTGAAGAAGGCCATATACACTCAGAGAAAGGGATATGAAATGTGGACCACAACATAACATTTTCATGCTCTCTATTGATGTTTGCTTGCATTGTGTTTCCTTTCTCTGATTTTTTTTCTTGTAGATACGATTTTTCTTGCACAACAATGGTAAGTGTGGAAATATGTATACATATATTCGATTTGTCAAGTATTTTAACATAATTAACATGTAGTGAATTTCCTGCCATCTAGGGAAGGGGTGGAGACTAGGGGGGAAAAATTTGTAACAGAAAGCTTTGTAAGGGTTAATGTTGAAGAATTACCCATACATATGTTTTGCAAATAAAAAGTTTTAATAAATAAACAAATAGATAGATAAATAAATAAATATAAAGAAAGCTTGCTGCATGACCCTTTAACAGAGATATTGTATAGAATATTCCTGATTAAATGAAGATTAGATGACCGGTCTTCCAACTTTATGATTCTAGGTTTTACTAATGTCTCATTTTTGCCATTATATTTCCAGGAAAAAAAGTTAAATAACACATTGGTATACTTCATAGGTTTTGAAGTATGTGGCACAAATATTATACTCAATTTACAGATGAGGACACTGAGACTTTGAGATATTAAATGACTTGCTAAGCACAGTCTGAAGTCAGATTATGAACTGCGGTTTTACTGAGTGCACATCTGCTATATCATTACTTCTCTTAGTTTTTCTTTATAAGAAATCCTATTTACTACTTTTAACTCAAGGTACATGAGTGCCACAAATCCTTAAGTAACTGATTTATAAATCATCTGAAGTTATGTTAAGCCATGTGAATTTCTGGAACTGTTAAACTAAGGATGTAAGGAATACCTTAAATATACCTTCCAATTATTATCTCTGCAGTGCCAGGAATAACCATCCCAAGATGAAAAGACATTCACATCCTTAAAGTCTTTCTTGTAACCATTCTCACTTCCTTATGGTAAAAAGGCAACCAATTATTTCCAAGACTGATTTATTATTTCATTACTCACTTTAAAATGTTATTAATCTGTACTTTTTACACTGCTGTTACAATTCACTCTTTCTCCAAAGTTGCCATTCCTACCAAAAAAAGTGCAATTAATTAAGTAGAATCATTTACTATATCTGATAATATGTGCCTTATTCTGTATCCATAGTTTAACATTTCCCTGCTGAGATGTAGGAGGCATAATTTATCTTCAAGCCCTTGAAAATAACCACAGATTACTACATTAATCAGAGTTCTAAAGTCTTTCAATGTTTTCCTTTAAATTACTGTGGTCAATGATAAACTGGTTTCCCAATTCCAGAAAGATGAACACTATATTACAGTATGGTTAAGTGGATTCAAAATTAATTGAATGTAGTCATTAATAGACCTAAGTCAACTTGAGGAAAGATATCTATTAGAGTACAACCAGACATCTCTTCCTGGTTCTGTAATATTTTACATTTTGTCAGTGACTTAGATAAACAACAACAACAACAACAACAACAACAACAACAACAACAAAACAAACAAACAAAAAAAAAACAGAAGAAACCCTTAAGAAATTTGCAGCTAACACTAAGTCAGGATGTGCAGCTAACACTTAGGATGATGGTCAGGACTTAAAAGAATCTATGTAGAAAGCAACAGAAATTAGGTCTATGATTTCATTTGTATAAACCATGAAGGCTGGTCTATAACTTCTATTTTTAGAGTTAGCAAGGGCACTGAAAAGTTAAAAGACTTGCTCAGAATTGCACAACTAGATTGTCAAAGGCAGTTACTGAACTTAGGTTTTCTTGCCTATGAGGCCAATTCTCTATCCACTACAATAGGCTGATTATAAAATTCAAAGCTAATATAAATCCAAGATAGATAGCCAACACTCCAGATCCAAAGAGAGTGAAAATTAAAATAAATAAATAAATAAACAAATCCTTACAGGTTAGACTATTAAGCCAAATCAAGTAAGATGAAATTTAATAGAAATAAATGTAATTTCTAAATTTGTGTTAAACACAAGATAACATAGAGGTGACTAAAAAAATACTTCACAGGAAAAAAATTCAAAGGTTAGGGTAACTTCAATTTCAATCATCATAAAAATGATTTTTTAAAAAGCTTTGAAAATGTTCGGTCAACAACATATCATTTCCACGATCTCTATCGACGTTTGCTTGCATTGGGTTTCCTTTCTCAGATATTTTTGTTCATGTAGATACAATTGTTCTTGCACAGCAAGATAAGTAAGGAAATATGTATACATATATTCGACTTGTCAAGTATTTTAATATAATTAACATGTGGACTTCCTGCCATCTAGGGGAGGGGAGGGGACTGGGGGGAAAATTTGTAAAGATCAATGTTGAGGAACTACCCATACATATGTTATGCAAATAAAAAGCTTTAATAAACAAAAAAAAAAAAAAAAAAAAGAAAGAAAGAAAGAAAAAGTTCGGTCATTAATGTAGTTGCTTAAACTGGCTTACTTTCCCCTAGAGAGGGGGGACGGAGCCAAGATGGCGAACTGCAGACAGCGTTCTCTGTAAGCTCCTGAGACCTTCCCTCAGACACAGACAAACTGAGCCTCCGAACTGGTTCTGGAGTGAGGGCTTCACCAAACACTTGGACTACAACGCACGTCTATCAAATATTTACTTTGAAAGAACTTCTGAGGTCAGTTTTAGACGGGCAGGGGATCGAGAAGCTCCCGGCGTTCAGACGCCAGTGCGCAGCTGGGGTGCAAGTCCGGGGCTGGGATGGATCAGAAGATTTTAGGCTGCCGGAAGTCCCTGGGAGACGCTTGGGCCATTTTGCTCTGCTTGTGGGCAGGTGCTTTGGCAGGTCTACCTTTGATAAAGGGTGGACTGAGAGCAGCTGAAAGTGTGGTCCTAGTGCGGATCTAGCAAGATCAGCCCCGGACCGGAAGTCAACTCGGCAAACTGCCCCAGGGCAAATTGAAATCGCATTTGCTGCTGCTGCTGCCACCACCGCTGCTGCTGCTGCTGCCGCTGCTGCCACTGCTGCTGCTGCTGCAGAATTCCCTGCTGGTGACTGATACCTCAGTTAAACATCATGAGCAAGAAGAAGAGAGCTCTCACCATAGACAGCTTCTACGGAGAGAAACTAGAGCAGTCCCCAGATCCTGAGATTCTGAAAACAATCCCAGATAAAGCCACAAAGGTGGACTTAAGCTGGTCTCCCTTTCAGAAGGCTTACCTGGAAGATTACATAAAGAATCTCAAAAGAGAGCTAGAAGAAGATTGGGGAAATAAACTGAGAGCAGTGCAAGAAGGAAACATCACCCTGCAACAGAGACGTGAAAAACTGGAAAATAAGTCTGGTGAATCGGAAAAAGACAAAAATTCACTGAAAAACAAAATTAGTGAATTGGAAAAAGACAACAATTCACTGAAAAACAAAATTGGTGAATTGGAAAAAGTCAGCAACTCACTGGAAAATAAAAATAGTGAATTGGTAAAAGACAACAATTCACCGAAAAACAAAATTGGTGAATTGGAAAAAGTCACCAACTCACTAGAAAATAAAAATAGTGAATTGGAAAAAGATAACAATTCACTGAAAAATAAAATCAGTGAATTGGAAAAAGACAACAATTCACTGAAAAATAAAATTGGCAAAATGGAAAAAGAATGCAATGAACCAAAAAATTCAATTGGCCAGTTACAAAAGGAGCTAAAAAAGATAACTGAAGGAAATAATACCTTAAAAATTAAAATTGAACAAATTGAAATGAATGACAATTAAGACTTCAAGAATCAGTCAAACAAAAACAAAAAAATGAAAAAATAGAAGAAAATATGAAATATCTCCTAGGAAAAACAACTGACTTGGAAAACAGATCCAGGAGAGACAATCTAAGGATTATCGGACTCCCTGAAAGTCACGATGAAAAAAAGAACCTTGATGCTATCTTCCAGGAAATCATGAAAGAGAATTGCCCTGATGTTTTAGAATCAGAAGGCAAAGTTGGCATTGAAAGAATTCACCGGTCACCTCCTGAAAGAGACCCCAAAATTAAAACCCCAAGGAATATCGTGGCCAAATTTCAGGACTATCGCACCAAGGAAAAGATATTACAAGCTGCTAGAAAAAACTTTCCCCTAGAGAGAACAAAAACAGTCTCAAGGTCTGATAAGCCCATTAAGCATAGTCCTTAAACATTCCACTAATCACTTTATTTACCCTTATGATATATTTACTCTTGTGGTATATTTAAAAATAGCTGGGGTCTAAACAATGGTATATTTATAAAATGTCCTACTTCCCTTATCTATCTCAGTATCCTACCTACCTAATAAACCTATTAAACCCAAACCTCCTGAGCAAGCCTGCTCAGCTCTAGCCTACAAGCTCAAGCCTGCAAGCCTGGAATTATTGCCTAGACTGCTTTAGAACCAGAGTCACACTGAAACCTACATGGCAGTAAGGAAGTCAGAAACAAATATTCTTAACATCCTAAGTATGAAGCTTTGTCTTTCTGTGTCCTGCCATACTGGAAGGAACTGACCAAAAGCTTTAGCAAGCAGAACGCATCCAAAATGATCTTCCATGGTCAAACCACATCTGAAGCATTATGTTCAGTTCTGGGGACCACATTTTAGGAAAGACTAGATGTATGTGATAGGATGGTCTGGGGAATTTTTAATACCACGTCATAAGAACTGTTCCTTGTATATACATATCAGTTTCTCATTTTCATTTATCTTGCACTAACCTCTCTCCTGATTTCCAGCTTCACATCACCAACTGCCTAGTAGACACCTTGAATTGAATGTCCCATAGACATCCTAAATTTACCATGTCAAAAGAAAAACTTTTTATCTTTCTCCCCTAAAATCCTTCTGCTTTTCAAATTTTCTATTAATGTGAGAATACCATCATTTTCTTAGTTACCTAATCTCATTTTCTCTGGTGTTATCATTAATTTTTCACTTTCACTCACCCACATAACTAATCCATTGTCAAGTTTTGCTGAATCTACCTCCACAATATCTCTCATACATCCCCTTCTCTCTAGGTGCACAGTAACCACCCTGGTACAGGTAGTTTATCACCTCATTCCCATACTATTGCAATAGGCTGCTAATTGGCCTGCATGTCATATGTCTCTTCTCACTACAATCCATCCACTCCACTATGGTAGAGACAGCTATTAATCATTCAAAAAGACAAGTATGATCATGTCACTTCTCCTACTCCTGCCTCAATGAATTCCAGTGACTCCATATGGCTTCCAGGATGAAGTATGTTCTGTTTGATTTTTAAAGCTCTTCACAGCATGGCCTCTTCCTACTGTCCTATCTTGTTATACTTTACTTCTTCCACAGACCCTATACTGTCCTCAATGACTAGAATGCTCTCTTTTCTCCTTTTGGTTTCCCTCAAAACCCCATACTAATCCCCATTTGTTGGTGTCTTCCCTCTGAGATAACCTCTCAGTTACATGGTATATATTTTATAGTAACATAATTGTGTGTTCTTTTCCTCATTAGATTATGATTTGCACAACCTTGAACTATACCCAAAGGACTATAAACCTATGCACATCTTTTGATTCAGCAGTGTCTCTACTAAGCCTGTATCATAAAGAGATCATAAAAGAGGGAAAAGGACCCACATGTGCAAAAATATTTGTTGCAGCATTTTTGTGGTGGCAAAGAATTAGAAATTGAGGAGGATATAGCTAAACAGCTTCTGGTACATGAGTATAATGGAATATGATGTTCTACAAGAAATAATGAACAGATACATTTTGGAAAAACCTAGGAAAATACTGACTGAAGTAAGCAGAACAAGGAGAACATTGTAAACAGTATCAGCAACACTGCGATGATGAAGTATGACTTAGCTCTTCTCGGCAATGCAATGATTAAAGGACAATTCCAAGGGAACTGTCATGACAGAAAATGCTAAGTACATATGGAGAAAGAACTATGAAGTCTGAATGTAGGTTGAAGCATAATATTTTCAGTTTTTTTTTAATTTTTGGGCTTTTTCCTTCTGGCTTTCCCTTTTGTTCTGTAAATTCTTACACAACATGACTAATGTGGAAATCTGTTTAATATGATTGTATGTGTATAACCTATATCAGATTGCTTGTTGTCTTGGGGAAGGAGAAAGGAAGAGAGAGAGAAAAAAAAGTTTGAAAGTCAAGAATCTTACAAAGATGAATATTGAAAACAATCTTTATACTTAATTGGGAAAAAATAAAATATATTAAGAAAGGAAGAGGAGGAGGAAGAAGAAAGAGGAGAAGATCTATATGAATTAATTACAAAGTGAAGTGAACAAAACCAAGAGAACATTGTAAACAGTAACAGCAATATTGTAACAATAATCAACTGTGAAAGACTTAGCTACTCTGATTAAGACAATGATCCAAGACATTCCAAAGGACCCAGATGAAAAATGCTATCCATCTCCAGAGAGAGAACTGATAAATTTTGAGTTCAGATTGAAGCATACTTTTTTTTTACTTCTTTTATTTTTCTTTTTAAGTGTATATGTGTTCTTTTACAACATAGCTAATAGGGAAATATATTTTGTATGACTTCACATGTAGAATCAATATCATATTGCTTGTGTTCTCAAGATCTGGGAGAGTGGCAAGAGCAAGGGAGAGAATTTGGAACTCAAAATTATATAATATGAATGTTTAAAAAAATTTACATGTAATTGGGAAATATTTAATGAAATAAATAAAAGTACATTTAAAAAAAGAAAAGAATGTGAGCTCCCTGAGGTCAGATGCTATTTTGCTATTCTTTTTATCTTCATTATCTAGCACAATGCCTGGAGCACAGAGCTTGATGAATGTTTGCTGAATGACTGTAGACAGCTCCCCCTTTTTTTTCTTTCTTATCATTCCTTAAGAGCAGCGCCAATTTCATTCTTTATATAACATTTTTATCCTCAATAACTAATAGAATGGCTGACACCTGGTGAGTACTTAATAAAGGTTTGGAACAAAGAACTAGAAATAAAGTAACTGGCACTGCCTGGAGAATGGCTATTTGTGATAAATTGTGATATTGTGATAAATGACTATGATAGAATATTACTGTCATAAGAAATAATGAATATGAAGAATACAAGGGACCATCTAAAATGATGCAAAATGAAGTAAGGAAAATTTAGGCAAACCATACATACACATGATAACTACAACTATAAAAATGCAGAACAAAAATCAAAACTGAATATTATGTAATTATAATAATGAGGTTTGAAACCAAAGAAGATATAGTAGAATGTACTTCCTTCCCTTATTTAGAGAGGTAGAGGACTACAGATATGAAACCCAACAGTGGCATATTGGTTAATATGACTGAACCTTCCCTCCCCACCCTCATTTTTTCTTCTTTAGAAGAAGGTAAAGCTGGGATAGAGGGAAGAACATATTAGAAAATGAAAGTTCAATATGAGATATAATGGTCTTTGGACATGGTCAACGAAGGAATTTGCATAACTTGACTATATGTGTTTGTAACAGGGATTATATTTTACTTCTAAATGGGGGAGGAATAGGGGAATAAAAGAATGTGGATTTTTCACTATACTTAAAAGAAATTTTAATTTGAAAATGAAAGACAAAAATATACAACATCAAAAACTTTTAAAAATAATGCATAATATGTGTGGGTGAAAAAATAATCTTAGACAAGGGGTTACAACTTGGCCTTTCTTTCTAAAATACCTATTTCCAAAATAAAAAGTGGATATTAGACTACTTCCTAAATCTCTTTATTGTTCATGAACTTTAAGATGTCTTGTTCATTTCTTAAGATTCTTATCATTTATATTTTGAGAAACACTTTCTCTTTATTGGTCAGAACCAGGCCTAGAACTGCAGCTCTCATTTGACTTTTGGGAAATGAAATTAAATCAATAATTTGTCAGTTTCTCTGTTTAAACTACACCACGATTAGCAAATTTCTTTACAGATAAACATACTATTGTTCAAAACATTCAATCAAAAAGCATTTAGTAAGCCCCTATACTTGTTAACATCAAGAATAAATACAATTACCTCTGAGCACAGGGGCAGAGCCAAGATGGTGGAGAGCAGACATGACTCT